>JAUTDX010003260.1:0-38307 GCA_030844895.1 Ambrosia x helenae | reverse complement strand
CATGCATACACACACTAATATAGTTTTGTTAGAAAACTTACAGTGAAAATGGAGAAGAACTGAAAACAAACAGGAAGACAGAAGTAAACAAGTTTAGCGTAAAACAAAACCGGGCTTGTGTTTAACACAATTCCCTTAAACAGATTCGTCGTCTGTTCCCAGGGTACACCGGTTCAAACACTGACGGTGCACTGCCGGACTATCCCACTTGCCTGAAAAGAAATAGAAATTCTGCTGCTCTGTGTTTGCGAGTCTAGTATTGTGTGAGTATGATGCGTGTGTACATCACAGACTAACCATCTGTTATTATATAAGAATTCGAAAACTATGAGTTTCTCAACTGCATAATCATGGTCATTTAAACCGAGTAATGACCATTAAATCATTTTAATTGCAGCTTAATGATAGAAAACCGAAACGTCTTTTAGAAGCTGAAGACCAGGCGACTTAACAACTTCTGGAAGCTCTCTTTAAGTTACATAAAAATTAAACGAGTAGCAAAAACCAGTGTCGCGCGGACCCCGGGTTTTTCGAGCTGCATTCGTGTCCGCAGATGCGGGCGTCGCGTTGGTTCAAGAATTTTTCCCGAATCAGAACCCATTTTTTGCACCCCCCACCCCTGCGCGCGCGGGTAGGTGCCAGAGTATAAAGTAACTTAACATTTTAATTCTTCCATTCAAGCTTCACCTTATAAACCCATCAATTTTCTATCCCACTACCAATGTGGGACAACTCACATTCCACAACACTCCAACAAACCCCACATGAATGGGAGTTGTTCTCAGAAACAACATCATTCCGATTAAATTTCAACAGTTGAGTTTTGCATACGATAGGTAGGTGTGACCCTTTGAACCTTCGCTTATGAAACGCACTTAGCCCACTGGCTCTTAGTAGAACGCGATGTCTTTGAACTCGTCTGCCGTTTGTGTGGACGACAATACGCTTCACACAAAACTCTCCCTGACAACGTCAAGTCCTCATAGTTTGTGTCCGTTATGGTCATGGACACGTGCCTGGTTCTGTGAGAGCTCTTAAGTATTGTGCCCCAACAATACCCTTCGAACGACCCCACCTCTCTCTCACATAGGTGATCTACTGGGATTGATTACCTCAGTCAATCATTAAAAGCCATAAGCTTAACCTCAACCTTGTCACTTTTAGGAATGGACTAGGAAGCTTATTAGATTTATAGTAAGCTCCCTTTTTTTTGAAAACGTGGGGTTTCCAACAACTCTCCCCCACAGTGACCTTCGCCAGTTCATACAATTAGGTTGTCCTATTGAACTCAGATCTTGGATTTCCAGTCAGCTGAGTTAGGTTTCCTTCGCATAAACTTAGCCTTTCATGGGCTTTAGTCCCATTCCCATTGACGACTTCTGAACTAACTCTCTGCTTAAGCCTTTTTGTTAGCGGATCCGCGATGTTATCCTTTGACTTCACGTAGTCAACAGTGATAACTCCTGTAGAGATTAGTTGTCGTACTGTCTTATGTCTACGTCTTATATGCCTGTTCTTACCATTATACATTGTGCTATGAGCTCTGCCAATTTCCGATTGGCTATCACAATGTATGCATATGGCCGATGCCGGCTTCGGCCACCTTGGTATATCCTCAACAAATTGACGTAGCCATTCTGCCTCTTCACTTGCTTTATCTAAAGCGATGAATTCTGATTCCATCGTGGATCTAGCAATTACAGTTTGCTTAGATGATTTCCACGAAATCGCTGCACCACCAAGTGTGAATACATACCCACTTGTTGCTCTGGAATCATTCGTGTCAGATATCCATTTGCATCGCAGTAACCTTCAATAACTGCTGGATATCTACTATAATGCAGCCCGTACTCTCGTGTGTATCTCAAGTACCGAAGCACCCGTGTCATGCAACCCCAATGAGTTAAACTTGGGGTTGCTCGTGTATCTACTTAGCTTGCTTACAGCATATGCTAAGTCTGGTCTGGTGCAACTCATCAGATACATCAGGCTGCCAATAATTCTTGAGTACTCTAATTGGTTAACAGGCTCACCTCGATTTTTAGCTAGATGTTGACTCGTGTCAATGGGATTCTAGCTACATTAGAGTCATTTGCATTGAACTTCTCAAGAATTTTGTCCACATAGTGAGACTGACTTATCACAAGTCCATTCTGGGTTCGTGTGATTTGTACTCCCAAAATCACATCCGCCAATCCCATATCTTTCATGTCAAACCTTGCTCTCAGGATGTCCTTCGTAGATTTTATCATTTTCTCATTACTACCAGCAATGAGCATGTCATCCACATACAAACACAAGATGACATATCCATCTGGTGTGTCTTTCACATACACACACTTGTCACATTCATTGATCTTGAACCCAGATCAAGCATGACATGATCAAACTTTGATGCCATTGTTTTGGAGCTTGCTTCAAACCATACAAGGATTTTACAAGCTTGCATACTTTCTTTTCTTGTCCTTTGGCTATGAAGCCCTCGGGTTGTTCCATGTAAATCTCTTCCTCTAGATTTCCCATTCAAGAAAGCCGTTTTCACATCCATTTGGTGAACTTCCAAATTTCTAATGGCTGCAATCGCAAGAACCATCCTGATGGATGTTATTCGCGTAACAGGCGAATATGTGTCAAAATAATCCAAGCCTTCTCGCTGTTTATATCCTTTGATCACCAATCTTGCCTTGTATTTATCAATGGTGCCATCTGGCTTCATCTTTTTCTTGAATATCCATCGATATCCTAGTGGTTTGCATCCCGCAGGAAGATCCACTAATTCCCAGGTGTGGTTTTGTAAAATAGAATCTATTTTCACATTTTATGGCCTCCTTCCACTGAGGTCCATCTGAGGAATTTACCGCTTGTTGGTAAGTTTGCGGTTCCTCCTCGACCACATAGGTGAGGAAATCTGGACCAAAGGATTTTTCAGTCCTTTGTCTTTTACTCCTTCGGATTTCACCTTCATCAGTTTGAGGTTCATCATTTGTAACCTCTTCTCTTGAAGACCTTTCCCCAATTGGGTTTGATTGGCCTGGTTCATCATATAGAACATTCTCATCAAATGGGTTTGGTGAACCCAATTTTAGGCCTTTCCAAGCATGGAAATATGTGCTCGAACCAAGAAGCATCCTAGACTCTAATATAGTGTCATTTGATACTCCAAGATTCTTCGAGTCATGCACAAGAAATCGAAGTGGACCACCCAGACGAGTGTATCCAATGAACACACAGTCTACAGTTTTGGGTCCTATCACAAGACGCTTTGGTGGTGTTACAACCACCTTAGCTAGGCACCCCCACACTCGCAAGTGATTATATGATGGTTTGACTCCCGTCCATAATTCATACGGTGTTAAATCCTTCTCCTTACGGGAATTAAATTTAGAATGAAATTTGCTGATAACAGCGCTTCCCCCCACATGTCCTCACTCACCCCTGAGCTTATCAACATGGCATTCATCATCTTTTTCAAAGTTCGATTTTTCCGTTCCGCTATGCCATTTGATTGAGGAGAGTAAGGAGGTGTGAGTTCATGTATGATTCCACTTTTTGCACAAAGATCAGCAAAAGGTGAAACATACTCACCACCTCGATCGCTTCTTTACTTTTTGATCTTTTTGTTAAGTTGATTTTCAACTTCGGCTTTGAACACAGCAAATTTGTCAATAGCCTCATCCTTACTCTTAAGTAAGTACACATAGCAAAATCGTGTGCTATCATCAATAAAAGTGATAAAATACTTGTTCCCACCTCTAGTAGGAATCGCTTTCAAGTCACATAGATCGGTGTGGATCAAATCAAGAGGACTAGTGATTCGTTCAACCTTTTTGAATGACGTTCGTGTTTGTTTTGCTTCGACACAAGTTTCACATTTATGGTTTGAGTTAATATCAATTTTTGTATGCTGTTCAATTTAATTAAATGTCGAATGGAATTAAAATTCACATGACCTAGTCTACCATGCCAAACATTAGAAGACTCAAGCAAGTAAGCAGAATTATCGTTATTCATTCCATTCATCACAGTTACATTTAACTTAAACATACCATTTAGGGCATAGCCCTTACCAACATACATACCACCTTTGGTCAACACGACCTTATCAGACTCAAACACCATTTTGAACCCAAACTTGTTCAACTGCCAACCAGACACAAGATTCTTACGAATCTCAGGAACATACAACACATTTGACAAAGTAAGTTCCTTTCCCGACGTCATCTTCAAAATCACATTTCCTTCGCCTTTGATATCCGCGGTAGCAGAATTCCCCATGAAGAGCTTTTCACCAGTTACTTTCTTTGAAAGTGTTGAAAAAGCTCTTGTTGGGCATTTTTCTTTCTTGGGAAGCTTGCATTCACTTGCCTTATGCCCTTGTTTGTCACAATTATAACACGTTCCATTGAACTTCTTCTTCCCAATCCCACCTTTAGGTCCAAGGTGGGAGCTCTTCCCGTTGTTTTTCTTAAACCCAGCCCTTTTGTTACTCTGTTACCCTTTGATGATTGACCATGTTCAACAACATTAGCTTTAGCGACTTCATGACCAACAGTTCTCTTTTGAGCAACTTTGTTGTCTTCTTCAATGCGAAGACGCACAACCAAATCTTCAATTGTCATTTCCTTTCGCTTATGCTTCAAGTAATTCTTGAAATCAATCCAGCTTGGTGGCAACTTCTCAATAATCGCTGCAACTTGGAATGTCTCCGCTAAGCATCATTCCTTCTGCATGAATATCATGAAGAATAACCTGCAATTCTTGAACTTGGCTCATGACAGTTTTTGAATCCACCATAGCAAAGTCCAAGAATTTCGCCACCACAAACTTCTTTGTGCCCGCATCTTCAGTTTTGTATTTGCGTTCCAAAGATTCCCATAAATCTTTGCAGTAGCAGCTTTGCAATACACATTGTAAAGCGAGTCAACCATTCCATTTAGGATATAGTTTCGGCACAAGAAATCAGAATGATTCCAAGCATGAACCGCGCTCACAGTCTGAGCATTCATATCCTCTTCAGCAACTTGAGGAGCGGTTTCAGTTAAGTAAAAATGGAGAAGAACTGAAAACAAACAGGAAGACAGAAGTAAACAAGTTAGCGTAAAACAAAACCGGCTTGTGTTTAACACAATTCCCTTAAACAGATTCGTCGTCTGTTCCCAGGTACACCGGTTCAAACAGTGACGGTGCACTGCCGGACTATCCCACTTGCCTGAAAAGAAATAGAAAGTCTGCTGCTTCTGTGTTTGCGAGTCTGTATTGTGTGAGTATGATGCGGTGTGTACATCACAGACTAACCATCTGTTAGTAGCAAAAACCAGTGTCGCGCGGACCCGGGTTTTTCGAGCTGCATTCGTGTCCGCAGATGCGGGCGTCGCGTTGGTTCAAGAATTTTTCCCGAATCAGAACCCATTTTTGCACCCCCCCCCCCCTGCGCGCGCGGGTAGGTGCCAGAGTATAAAGTAACTTAACATTTTAATTCTTCCATTCAAGCTTCACCTTATAAACCCATCAATTTTCTATCCCACTACCAATGTGGACAACTCACATTCACACAACTCCAACAAGTTTTAGGTAATGATCAATTGATCATCTGGTACGAGATTATGTCGCTTCTCTCCATCGATTTTATATAACATAAAATGATAATATAATCACGAATGAATACACAGTTTGATAACAAATGGTATAAACAAGTAAAAACAAAGTGTTATGCAATTGGTGAAATAAGATTAATTTCCATGTAAAGTCTTAAAATGGTTTGGTACACGAGATTGGAGTTTAAGAGTAGGCATGTGACTGAGGTACCAAGTAAGCAATTAGTCATCACTAAAGGTAGGTGTATCATTCATGTGCATCTATAACTTTAGATGCATCAAAATTAATGCTAAATCGACTTTTAGTTGCACTCACATTTTGTAACACAACCTTTTTGTAGTACGAAGAGAATATTCATACATATTACAACAAATAGTTAATACACGAGTTGTTTATGAATTATAATTTAATTACTGGCATTTCTAAAAGTATATATTCTTTTGTGGTTGCAAATAATTAAAAATATACAAAAACTTCTGTGATACAGATTTTAAAATTTTGTTAGAAAATTAATGTAGCTAAAGTGTGTTTAGATCAACTTCTTAACGTATATACATTATATGGTACCTGATTGTATCCGCGAGAAGCACTACAAGGGTTAAAGCCTATAAAGATGACATTTTTAAGGGTTATGGTGGCAGCATGTCGATGATATAGGTCATTTTGACTCATACAACGACATGTTACTGATATAAGGTTTGTTGCCGTATATAGGTTTGTGGGTATATATTCTCATAGACAGTGGCGGATCCAGGAGTTTTATTTAACGGTTCATTATTTTTAGATAATCCAATTTCATATGAATGGATAAAATAAAGTTTAGGGTCGGTTCGACAATTCGGGTCGGGTAATGAAAATACTAAATAATAGAAAAACTATCGATTAATGCTTACATTTACAAGCGAAAGAACTATCGACTCCCCAATATCGCTTCACGGGTCACAATCCGTGTATAAATTAGCTTTCTAATGCTTACATTTAATTGTTTTTATATGTATTGATTGTAACTTAAAGCTATACTAAGCTATGAAATCTTTCACTGTTGCTTACATTTTCCTGAAGATTACTTTGGCCATCTTATACAGACTAGAAGGAGTAAGCATTCAATTGATGCATTCTATCATAAACTAAATATCGGTAAATTAATACAACTATTGAAACAAAAAGATTTGCACTTGCAGTCACAGATTTAAAGAAAAATAAACAATAATAATAATAATAAATTGAATGATTATATGAGAATCATCATACATAGATATAAGAATACCACTATGTTCTAGGAAGTATGAAGTATTCAAGCTTCAATAAATCATTCATTTTTACATCTAATTCAATTTTATATTTTCACAAAATCATTAAAGTATTCAAGTTTTAACAAAATTCAAAACATAGATAAGTGAAGAATTTGTAGTTAACCTCAAAAAAGTAAGAAATTGGAAAAAGGAAACTTAAAAAAACAAAGAGAGAATTCGGAATTTGGAAGTTTACCTCACAAAAAGAATTTGGTTTCAGCATTGAAAAGAATTAAGAGAAAAAAAAAACTTAAAAGAAAAACCACAGCGTTCAGTTGAGCGCCCCGTCAGGAAACGAAGCAATATCGACTACACTGTGAGGTGCGAGATAGCGATGATGAAGGACCGAGGAACAAACACCAAGATCCTCTCAGAAATCGCCGTTAAACAAGCCGCGCTCCGTTACAAGCCCTCCTCCACGACTTGCTGCCTTTCGTCTATGACTGCCCACCACGGTTTGGTAACTCATCCCCCTTCTCGTATAATAAAAAAAAGAGAGTTTTACTTTAGTAGTTTTTAGCACCCTTACATTACAACCCTATCAAAAGTCCTCTTGATTTACCTTAGCTATTCAATTTAGAGACGAGGACTTGATTTGCATACAAGCCTGTACTTGTGTCGGCTTCGGTTCGGATTTGAGTGTTCACCCCCAAAACTCACCAGAAAGATAAACCTGAGTGTTGAGTGAACCTTGTGAGCAGGGATATGTATAAGCATAATCCAAGGGTTAAGTAGACGTGTCATTCAGTTTTTATTTTTCTTACATAAATAACCAAGTGGCTTGAGGATTTGCATATTGTTATTCGCCTTAGGTAGGTTCCTACTCAAAATACTCCTCCTGATCATGTAGCATCAGTTGATGCATCAGTTGCGCATCTTGATACATCTTCTGACAATCCAACTAATAAAAGCAAGCAACCTTTCAAATTCATTTTTAGAAAGAACGATCGCTTTCAACTCATTTAGTTCTCCCGCAAGAGAACTATAGTTACCTTGTACTAAAGTTAGCCTTTGTCTCATGGGGACCTGTTAATCAGGAAATGTTTTTAAAGTTCACGGATGACATCTAGTGCCTGTACTTAGTGATCCAAGTAAAAATATGTAGAAATTAAAAGATGATTAATTTCAAGAAAAACATATTGTTGGAATTTTAAGAAAAATAACCAAATATATATTTTGGATGTGGGAAAAATAATATTACGTCGATAATCAATTATTCCTATAATATATATATATATATATATATATATATATAATATATATATATATATATATATCAACTTGTATTATTCGGGATACGGAAATATATAAATACGAATAATCAAATGTGGACGTATTTATATTCCGACGTGTTAATTGACAAAATGTGAAATGGACTGATAAGTATATATCATATAACTTCCTAAAAGATATGCATACACGTTATTGCGTCAAATGTGGGCGTGAAAATATATTTTAAGAACTAAAATATATAAGTTAATTATGGGTGAAAATGTATAACACTTTCCTAAGTGTTGGAAAAGTATTCGTGGGAGAATTAACGTTAAATAATCTATAACGATTACATGTTTAAAACCAAGTTAAGTATGAGAACTTGACAATGTAAAATATGTTATCGAATCGACAAGATCCTAGTATTTTTTTAATGGGAAAATAAATATATGGTAAAGTGAGTCGAGTCGAATGTTGAAAATGAAATATCGATCGACAAGACCCTAGTATAATTATTTTAAGTGGGAAAATAATTATATGGTAAAGTGAATCGAGTCGAGGATGATGTATTACAAGTTAATTAATATGGAAATATAAGTTTAACTTGTAACAAGGGTAATCCATCTCCACCGATCCTAGGATACGTGTTTAATTAAACAGGGATTGTATTCAATAGTGGTGTTAGGAGTTTGGTGTACAACTCGTCGAAAATACGCGTGATAGACTTAGTGATTTATATGTCATGCAATAACAACATATTTTACCACAATAATATGATTTCCATTAAATTTCACAATAACGAGTACATCATTTGTTTCAATCATAACAAAAGGTGGGTCACAACATCCCACATACACCGTTTGAAATATAACAAAATATGATAATATAGGCTGGCACAACTTGCTCAGCTAGGTAAAGTGCAAAAGACTACAACTGGTGCTACTACTACATCACTGACTATTACCATATACATCTACATCCACTGTCTCACTGCACAAGGTTGTGTCAACTGCTGCAAATCCGCGCTACTAATGAGGGGTGGCTAGAAGTGATACTGAGGAACATGCAAGCTAATGGCCATGTTAATGGCCGTGATGCGATCATAGAAGTACTGCATATGGGTGAAGTGATACTGAGGAACATGCAAGCTAATCGCACAGGTAGAGGTCGTGGTACAAACTGCTGGGGCAGGCTCGCCGCCCCAGGGACAATAGATGAATACATCAAGTAACAGTCGCCCACACCCAAGGTATACGGCGTAGGGGGTGGGATCATAGACACTATAGGGACTGGTGGGTCACAAACATGGTAAGAACCGGTGTAGTGTGTATTGGATACAAGGATGGAATGGTGGGTGCTGGAGAGGGTAACACAGACTCTACCAATGGTGTAACAGTGGGGTGAGGTGAGACTAGTATCCCAGGAGTGAGCACAAACAGAAACCGAAGTGTCCGAGCTAGAGGAGGGGTATGCACTCATACCTGCTCGCCTCAGCTCAGAACTATGGGCGGGACTGCCCTCAAGGATGACTCCAGTGCACCCATCAATAGCGAGCTCAGATGCCACTGACTCATCACGAGTAACTGGAGGGAGAGGTGCAACCTGAAACATGAGCAGTGGGCAAAACAGGATTAGCGGGTTGATGTGCCATCATTTGCACATATAAAACATGCATAATTAGTCTCATAATAGGGAAAAATTGGGCTTTAATTGATTATTAGAGTTACTTAATCGTTCCTATTTGAATTTTTCAGGAAATTGGAGCTCCCACCAAAAAATAGGTGATTTTCGGGTAAAAACAGCTAAAACCAGAGATTCCTGAAGATAAGAGAAACATGTTTTAAGAATGTGTAAACACTTTCTCAGGGCTTAAATGATGATAAAATTAATTCGGGGTTGACCAAGCATGCCCATGCACATCAGTATGAAGGCCATGCGCACTAGAAGACAAAGCATCCAATTTGGGGAGCAAGGAAACAACATCTGACAGCAAGCACGCCCGTGCTCGAAAACAAGGACAGATAGGAGTGGCCCTGCAGTAATAGAACATACCTGGACAGAAGCATGGGTGTGCCACACTTTGAGCATGGGCGTGCACATCCTGATTTGCTTATAAATAGCAAGCTCAACTCAATCAATTGGTATTCCTTCTTGTGCCCTATTGGGTCGACTTCCAAGCTTCTTCCAGAGATCTTGGGTTTTGTGGGAGGCCTTAGGGCAATCCTGATATATCACCAAGGTTAGGACTCATCCTACCTTGATTATCTTGGCCGAGAATGGAATAGTAGGAGTAGTTACATGCAATAAAACATCGAGGGTCGTGAGGATCACATTAGATACATAGGATCAAGGGGTGGAAGGCTTGTCTATTAGTTCGAAGCATCCATGTTCTTGTGTTGACTATCATTTATGGTTGTATCCATCTAGTATCCTCTTTACCTATTTCAATTTGTAGACTTTTATTATTATTAGTAGGTTATCTTTAGTTATTCGGTGTGTTTATCTTCTTAACTAATTCTTGTTTATCTTTGTGATAACTTCAATTAGTGATTAACTTGATAAAACATTAAAATCAACCCTAACATAAATAATAAAATTAACTATCATGGGGTTCGCACGACTTCTGTGTCACACCCCTCCAAGGTGGAAACGCGAGGTGCGACTTCGAATGATTTCCAAGCACAAAGGTCACATGAGCATTAATTAAAATTAAACAGGAACTTCCATTAAACAACCAACTTTGTTAAACATAGCGTTAATTGTTCATGTTTAATACCATTGTATAAAAATGTCTAGGATTAAAACAACACAACGGTTCAAAAGGAGGTATCCGATAAATGCTCGCACGTGACCTTTACAAGTTCCATTATCCATGCTAATTTCCTGAAAAACATGCATGTAAAAATATAGGTCAACATAAAGTTGGTGAGTTCACGGGTTTTCTATATGATGGACATGTAATCCAAAACGACTAAATCATTGCCTAGGTAGGGCAATAATTAATATGTGATCTGACATGAGCCCATAACCAAACCTTGACATGTTGTGCCTCGCCCATTGTACACTAAAGACAATGAAATAATGTTAAATACAAGCACTCTTTTGATATCTGTCATCCGGTCAGAGCGACTGACCAAGAGTGGGGGTGTCAACCCAATAGATCTATCCTGGTGTTTCATGGCTAAGTCAATAGCTAATGGTTATGATATGATGAATGACATGAGGCTTAATGGATCGTAAAACCTTAATGTATCATATTCACATAATAGTTATGTATGTAACTGAAAACTGTACGTATGTTTTCCCCCCAGAAAAATGTAAAACAGTGAAAAGGGGCCGTGAAAAACTCACTTGATGTCTAGATGCTAGACTGAACTGAATCTGATGCGGTGTGTCTGGTTTGGGATGCCCTAAGTTCAATTAAAGGCAACTTAGGTCTATGTTTGGTTCTAACTACCATGCAATTGTTCACCCGACTGGAACACCTAGGGACTAGGGGTTTCTGTACCACTATCCACGTGTGTCACACACTGTATGTGTCGGAAAATGTCCGTTTTTGTCCTTAATGTGGCCATGTTTAGTCTGTTTATGGTGAAACAAGTGTCTTGACCTACTTAATGTTACCGAGTGTTACTTATGCCTCAGTTATGTAAGTCTAGGGTGAGATATGGACATATCTTTTTGGAAATTTTGTATAAAAACAACATACTTATGTATTTTCCTCTTGTACATACACACATATTAGTGTTTATCATAGGTTTTCAAGAAAACTCTTGTGTTAAGCTTGTTAACACATGTTTTTAGTGTCTTTAACACATTTTTATAAAACAAGCTTTAGTATATGTTATGAAACTAAGAGAGATTGACTTGGTTTGGGCCGGCCTCGGCCCTATACACTCACGCATACATGCATATGTATGTGTGGGTGTACGCGTATGCCCATACACGTGTTCTAGGATAGGTGAAATCGTTTACATATGTGTGCGTATCATTAAGTGAAAACATTGAACTTTAATCATAAAACTTATGTGTTTAAGTTGGTTTACTCGAAAACTAGTAGCCTAGTGGTGTGTTCGAGTGAGTGCCTTTGGGTTAACTCTCACGTGTTCGAATATTATGCAAAGAAAGGAAATGAATTGGTTTTTATACCTCACTTGTGTGTAGCCGAATATATCAAAAGAAAATAAGCTAACTTCCCACAATGTGACTCCTAAATCCTTTCTAGTGACTTGTATCTTCAAAATGATGAGGGTGATTGATCGAATCCAACTCTTTGGTTGTGTGTGTCTTCAGGCGAGGGGTAACAAGAGGAAAAGAGGTGTTTCCATGTGTTAGTTAGACTTGTGGTGTTGTGGTGTGATCATAAGTGTTCTAATACTCCTATATATATAGCCAAGAATGGGGAAGGAGGCCATGGATTCAATGGCTCACAATTATGGAAGGTCAATACCTTGCTTTCTGGGTGTGCATTCCACAAGAGGCTCTTAAGGTGAAAATGGTTGACTTGGAGGTTTTGGTTGGATATGTAGGGGTGGTGTAATCGGTCGAAAGTCATGGGGAGGGGCAAATCATTTTTGGAAAGGTTGACAAGGTATAAAGGTTCATGTGTTTTATGTTTTGCCATGTTAATATAAGGGGTTGACTAGTGTTCTTGTTTGTTTGTGTGAGAGATCTTGTGGGCCGAAATTATGGGAAAAGGAAGGAATTTCATGTAAGTCAACTTAGCTTTGGAGGTTGTGAGAGCTTATGTTGGTTCCATGTTTGTATAAAGGTTTAAGATTAGTGGCTTGTAAGGATAAGGATGGTGACATGTTTGTAAGTGTATGTGTGTCGTATGTGTTTATATATATATGTATACGTGTGAAGTGTGTATGATATGTAGAGTGTTGGTAGGTTAAAACAATATAATTTGGTTTCTTGGGAATGTAAGGGCCGAAATCTAGGCCTTGGGAATAGTCATGGTTAGTCTTTGGAGGTTAAACAACATGGTTCCTAGTGATCTTACAATGGCTTACGAAATTAGGAAGTGATCTTGGAATAGAGTGTCATGGTGTGGAGTTGGAGAAGTGTGGGACTTGTGTGTGTACTCGTGTATATATATATACATATATGGGTCATGTGTGTGTTTTGTGTGAATGGTGATATATATATATGTTGGATGTTATTAATAACACAAGCATAGTACGGATTGAATTTTAGGGACATTCGTGGACACATTGTTTGTGGTTTTACTAGTTTTCCATAGATAACGCAGCAGTGATCTTATTGTTATCAAACATTGTTTGTTTTTGTTCTTGTCGGGGCTAACTTTGGAATCTTATGTTCAATTGCATGGTTTTCCACAACTAGGGTTTTGCATGGATTTCCTATAGTCTAGCATGAACTATTTGACTAACTGAGACCTTGTACTACTTAGTGTGTCTACTGTTAGACTGTATGTCTCGGGATTGACTCGTTGGAACCCTATATGGCCCAACTACGATGAAATAGATGACATGTAATGTTATGCACACTGTATACATGTAGCTAAGTGTACGGATATGACCTGTGATTTCGACGGGTGTCACATTCTGGTAGTCCCAGATAGATCCAAGGCAAGGAAACCGTAGTGAGACAGATCCTTTGGGTTTCTGATATCCAAACTGGGTTCTAAGCATTGGCTTCTAAAGTGGACCAGATATGAGTGACACATTTTTCGGTTCTTACTAGATGAATGAGTGACTTTCTTGGCAAAGGGAGGATTCCCTACGGGTGCACCAGTGATCTTCAGATTACCCACCATTAGGATTATGTTCCTCCATTGTTAAGGATTTCATTCATCTCGGGAGGTTTTGGGGTGGGTTTGTTAAGTCACATAATCACTAAACCAAATTTAAATTTATCTAATCAATAAATTATTAAGTTGTCACTTTTAGAAGGTAAATTAAACAAGGATACTTTATCCAGCTCTCGTTAGTAAAACGCCGTTAACTTCTTAGATGGTCGCACATCACACAAGCTAATTGCATGTGAGATCCTTCGGTACAAAAAGTGAGAGTTGAGAGAGGTGGAAGGGATTCTCGGTTGGAATTAAGCCTCTACATAAATTTAGGATGATAAATTAGAGAACCCAGTGCTTAAACGAGTGGTTTGGCGGTGGTTTGGGAAGTGCCTAAAAAGCAGGACTCAAACTTTCCAAAAAGCTACATGGCAGTGTGAGTTAGGTAACACCGCATTGTCAATTAGGAGAAGACCGGTTTACGGGCCAACAGTCCGAAGACACCTTTATGGGGACTCGTACATTTCCCCTGTGCGTGACTCATAGAGTTTCCAGAACGTCATCACTTGTTTATTTCTTTTCTCATCCCCAACTATGAAGGGACCGTTCACCCCTGTTCTCCTTACCGACAATTAATCTTAGTACTGCATTTACAATAAAATTGACTACTTATATGGAGGGTCCCCGAGATGTGCATGTTTGCTATCCCTACAATTTTTATCTTTTCACCTTTAAAAACCAAACCCTTTTCAAAAACCATTTTTCTTTTAGAACCCCTCCGTTTGATTTTATTTTTCAAAACCCAATTAGTTAATGTGATGAAAGGCTGAGTAGGGGAAAGTGCGTTCTGTGGAATACGATACTCGGTATTTACCCTAGATGGCTAGAAATATATACTATACATGTCAGGTTCTCTGCCTATGTGTTGGTTTTAGTTTCTAAGTAATTATCGTTTACTTATTAATTTAAAACTTGTTTAATGGTTTAGTAAAAATTTATCTTTTTCCCAAAACTAATGTTTTGAAATTAACACTTCAAGTTTTTGGCACTGGGAAAAAGGATATCTTTTCTAACTACTAAAACCCGACACATCACGGGTACTACTGGTCCATCCGAGCCGAAGATACCATCCTGAACGACAGGTGCAGGCTCAACATGGATCGCAGGTAAACCGAGAAAGACTGATCTAGTGCGAGCTCTACGGGCTAGATAGCAAATCAGTGAACCCTCCCTAGACAGAACCATCTACTCGACGGAAGACACGGACTCCTCGCCAGCAGGTCGTCTCATACGGAGCTCTCGATGCATGGGCTTCAAGAACCCAACAGATCGTCCCCCGGACATAAGATGCCAGTCTGATGCCAGGTCGGACGGGAATGGATGGAACAGGGTTGGGTACGTGGCGGACATGAGTGTGATGATCAAATGGGGACTCGACAGACTCTGATGAGGCAGGGGCTACCCTACCCCTGAATGGGCTAGTTGGACCTCTACAACCTATGGGGAAGTCCCTAACGACATGGACTGGGTGAGTAGAGAGGGGAACAGCAAGGGGTGGAACAATGAGTGACAATTCAATAGGCGGCTCGCTGGCAGTAGTGGTCGGGGAAGTGACATAATCGGAGTAAGACATATCCATGGACGGGTCCTCCTCCTCGCTTGCGTCCATGTCCTTAGTATCATCGCCGCCCTCATCCTCATCGGCTGCCTCGGGCTCCATATTGATGCCCAACTCTACAGGGTCCTCCTCTGGGACTGCCTCCTCAGGATTTAGGTTTATGATCTCAACTGGCTCGGCTGGAATGACGTCTACAATCTGAAGGCTACTATCAAAGTTGGGACTGGGACTCCGTGACTAGCAGTAGACATATCCTGGCAAAAGGAGGGAACAACACAAGACGGGGCCAAGATTGAGATTTTCTAGTTGAAAAAAAATAACATAGGAAAGGGCCCAAAATAAAAAGGAGCCCAAATAAATAGAGAGACCCAAATAGAGAGCTCAAAGTAACAAAAGTTCTACAAAGTTAAAAATTTGGTCTTTGACCGATGAGACCTAAAATAATTGGAAATCTGCTCACTCTCCCTCTCTCTCTCTCTCTCTCTCTCTTTGCTCTTTCTACTCTCTCTCTTTACATTCTCTCTGTGATCTCCCATCTCTCTCTTGCTCTCCCCCTCGCTTTCTTAAAATGCATCCTCTTGATCGTCATTTGCCAGCTTGCTTGAACTTCGCTGAGCCACAACTGCCTCCAGAGTTGATACAAATCATTTTTGAAAAGACTACGGAAGAAAGAAAATTTTGGCATAGGATGGAGTAGAATCCACCCTTCTGTGGACAATCAAAGAGTGCTGCCAAGAGATGGGCCAAATGGTATGAAAGATGTGTCAAATGTGGAAATTGGACACATGAAGGCAGGTGCAGTAAAAAACATGACTCACTCAAAGTTTGAGTATACGATGCTGATCCAGGAGGGCGTTATTCGATACAAAGCTAAGCGCCGTGTTAGGAAAGGAAGCAATATCGACTACATATGAGGTGCGAGATAGCGACGATGAAGGACCGAGGAATAAATACCAAGCTCATCTCAGAAATCACCGCTGAACGAGTCGCGCTCCGTTACAGCCCTCCTCTGCGACTTGCTGCCTCTCATCTATGACTGCCCACCGTGGTTTGGTAACTCATCCCCCTTCTTGAATAGTAAAAAAAAAAGAGTTTTACTTTAGTAGTTTTAGCACCCATACATTACAACCCTGTCAAAAGTCCTCTTAATTTACCTTAGTTATTCGATTTAGAGACGAGGACTTGATTTGCATACAAGCCTATGACTTGTGTCGGCTTCAGTTCGGACTTGAGTGTTCACCCCCAAAATTCACGAGAAAGATAAACCTGAGTGTTGAGTGAGGATCACATTTGAGGCATTAGATCAAGGAAGTTGAAGGCTTGTCTATGAGTTAGAAACATCCATGTTCTAGTGTTGATTATCTATTTTGGTTGTATCCATCCACTATTCTCCGAACCTATTCGATTCGTTAGACTTTTTATATTATTAGTAGTTTAGTTTTAGTTATTTGTTGTGTATATCTACTTAACTAATTCTTGTTTGTTTATCTTTGTGACAGGTTCAATTTGTGATTAACTTAACAAACCCAAAATCAACCTAAAAGTTAACTTATAAAACAAACTATCATGGGGTTTGTATGACTTCTGGTAATCCCAAGCTAGATCCAAGGCAAGGAAACCGGTAGTGAGATAGATCCTTAGGGTTTCTGATATCCAAATCGGGTTTTAAGCAATGGCTTCTAAAGTGGACCAAATCCGGGTGATAAGTTTCTTGTTCATACCAGATGTGTGAGTGACTTTCTTGTTTCATACCGGTAGTGAGATAGATCCTTAGGTGCACCAGTGATCTTCGGATTGCACACCTTTAGGATTATGTTCCACTTTGTTAAGGATTTCATTCATAAGTCTTGGGGGTTAAGGGTTGAACTTGTTAAGTCACATAATCCCTAAACCAAACTTATATTTACCTGATCAATAAATTTTTAAGTTGTCACTTTTAAAAGTAAATAAAACAAGGATACTTTACCCAACTCCCGTTAGTACAAAGCTATTAACTTCTTAGAGGGTCCCCCGTCACACAAGCTGATGGTATGTGAGATCCTTCGGTACAGAAAGCGAGTGTTGAGAGAGGTGGAAGGGATTCCCGGTCGGAATTAAGCCTCTACATTAATTTAAGAAGGAAAATTAGAGAACCCAATGCTTAAAAGAGTGTTTTGGAGGTGGTTTGGGAAGTGCCTAACAAGCAGGACTCAAACTTTCCAATAAGTTACATAACTCATGTGCGTTAGGTAACACCGCACTTGTCAACTAGGAGAAGACCGGCCTATGGGCCAGCAGTCCAAAGACACCTTTATGGGGACTCATACACTTCCCTTCTGTGTGACCCATAGAGTTGCAAGAATGTCATCCCTTGTTTATTTCTTTTCCCATCCCCTAACTCTGAAGGGACCGTTCAAAACCCGTTCTCCTCACCAATAGTTAAATCTACTACTACTTTTAATATACTTAGCCTACTTATTCGGAGGGTCCCCGAGATGTGCATGTTTTCTAAACTTACTATTTTTATCTTTTTATTTTAAAACCAAAATCTTTTCAAAAACTAATTTTCTTTTAGAACCCCTCCGTTTTATTTTCTTTTTCAAAATCCGATTAATTAAAGTGATGAAAGGTTGAGTAGGCGAAAGTGTGTTCTTTGGAATATGATACTCGATATTTACCTTAGAAGCCTATACTATATACGTCAAGTTCTCTGCCTATGTTTTGGTTTTAGTTTCTAAATAATTGTCGTTTACTTATAAATTTAAAACTTGTTAAACGGTTTAGTAAAAAATCATGCTTTTCCCAAAACCAAGGTTTTGAGATTAAAACATCAAGTTTTACCGGGAAAAATGATATCTTTTCTAATTACTAAAACCAAACATATCAAGTATTTAGCACCGTTGCCAGGGAACACAATTAGTTTCCAAAGAAAGACCTAAATCACTTTGTTAATTGGTTTATTTTTCTTTTTCGTTTTTCTTTACACTTTATTTTTCTTTTTTTTTCTTCTATATTTTTCCTTTTCATTTTTATTTCTCCTTTAATTTTCGATAATTACAATTGTATTATTTATTTATTTATTATTTTTTTTTGCAGGTTTACTTCCTGATTGGCCACTTTGGATAATTCTTGTAAAGGAAGCTGAAACCACCAATTTTATCAATTTTCATTTTGGAGGGTTTTTATTTCTGCTTTATTTTCATTAGAGAGAGGTTTGTCTTGCCATGAAGATCGACAGGTAAGTGTAGGAAAAAGTGAAAAATAAGTCGGGGGAAAAGTGTTCAAAGTTTTTAAACTTAAATTGTTTTTGGAACTTAAAATTGGGTTTTAAAATCAATTTAGAGAAATCCACCTAAAACTTTAAAACCATATCTTTAAAAACAGTTTAAAATTTGAAAAACACGAAAAACCGGACACCTTGGTGACACGCACGCCCGTGCAGATCAGTTGCGGTATTTAAAGGGGCTTTTGACCAGTCATAACCCATTTCATCTTCTTCCCCACTCGCACCACCTTCGCCTACCCCTTTAAAAAACCATCATTTTCCACCATTTTTTTCATTTTGGGCTCAAATCTTCATCCTAAGGTATGTATAATCACTCTTTAAGAACTTTTATGTGTTCTTAGGTCCTGATCTGTCCGGATTCTTGAGTTTTTTAGTAGCACCATTTCTTGAATAAAACCCTAGATTTCTAGCATTTTTATCCAAATATGAGCATGAAAATTTTGGGAAATGATTAGGGTAGTGCTAGGAAGATAATGTGGTAAAAATTGTTGAGAAATTTTGCGGAAAAATTCGCGGGAATTCTGACAGGTTTGAAACCCGTCACATCAGACAAGTGCACGACCATGCCCACCTTTGGCACGGCCGTGCTCATCTTGACCTGGAAAACCACCATAACTTCTTAAGTTTCAATTTTAAACTAGTAGTGCAGTTAAAAAATGGTTTTAGGGTGTTTTAGATAAAAAATCAGTTTAAACAGTTAAACAGTAGTTAATCAAACTTACTGACTAAGCCACACGGCCGTGCACAGCCCTATGCACGGGCGTGCAACCACTGGTACACAGAACTGTTTATATTTCTGCATTTTTAAATCCAAAGAAATTGAACCGATTTTGTTGTGTTTCGCAGGAAAATTGCACCCTACGGGAAGATACTAGCATAGCATTCACCTCCAGTTTCTTCAAGCTACCACCATTCCCACCAGTCAGGTGACTCACCACCGCTGGAGATGCCTCCTCACCAGATGCAGTAGCCGATGGATCCATCCCTGATGGAGTCCACCCATGGTTGTACTTCAACCAGCATGGTGATGAGAGCAATGCTCACAGGCGTTTGCTCAGGATTATGCCCAGACAGATTGGCAATTACAAGCCTGTAGACTTTAATGCAGTGGCCTCTACAAAACTGTCTTCATGTTCTACAACATACTCTCTCATCAGTGGACTCGTTTCCAACATATCGCTGAGCATACCTACAGGGAGCTCACCCTAGAGTTTGTGTCCTCATTTTCTTACACTCCACCTATAGGGTTCATGATGGGTAGGATGTGTTACAGGCTCACTTTTGGTGAATTTGGGATTAGACCGGGATTGTATAAGTAGAGGGAAATCTACTCGCCGATCTTCACTAAGAGCCTCTTCGATTGGCCAGCTGGTATGCAGCCCGCTGAGTTTTAGGCCTAGATCTCTGATGTTCCAAACAATCCTAGGAAGCATAAAAGGTCTAGCTTCTAGGATCCACTACACAGGTGGCTTCACATGACCATTGCTAGCACGATCGGGGCACACAAGGATAGTACTAGAGGAGTGAATGAGAAGGAAGTTTTCTACCTTTATACTATCATTGTGGGTGCTCACTGCAACCTCGCCTACGCACTAGCTGAGTTTTTCACCCCATGTTTTGGTGTCACCGCTGCGAGCCACATCTTTGGTAGACCCTACATTGCACGTCTGGCCACCAGTGTGGGAGTTGTCCATCCCCAGGCTAAGGCCAATCTTACCACTACGGGTCAGGTTCGCCCTCTTAATACAGCAATGATGAAGAACATTGGTGTCCTGAAAACGGTAGGAAATGTATTAAGGTTGGTTGACAATAGGAAATGGATGTGGGATGAAAAAGCCGCTTTCGAGGAGTAGTTTGAGGATACACAGGATGCAGTTGAGACAGGAGGAGCAGAGTCTTCAGCCGCTACAGCAGGGGTAGGCCGCCAACTGATGTCGTGTGGATTAGGTCGTTAAAACGTCCTTTTTAAAACTAACACTTTTCCGAAGGAAGTGTCAAGACTCGGTGAAAAAGGGTAATTAAATGCGACCTTCAAATTAAAACACTTATCGAAGTTTTAAATTTATAAAAATAAAACGATATCTGCTGATTATTCTAAACCCACACGATAGGCAAGTGGACCTATCGAGCGTAGTATAGACTATAGCAAATACCGAGTATCGAACCCTAAGATACGACTTCCCCTACTCAGTTCTAAGTTGCTTCAATAAAAACAAAGATAAAATAAAATAAAGGAAGAGAATGAGAGTGACCAGAATAAAATTCAATACCAAACAAAGTGCTGCTTCGGGATCCAACTTTATCTTGGGACAAATTAATAATAGCTAGTTAATTAAGTGGTGTCAACAAGTGCGCACTTATGCTTAACATGGAGTTGCTACAACATTCTCCAGAGGTGACTGTTTTCGCAAAACGAGCTGTGTTCTTGTTGTAATGTGAGGGTCTCTCGAACCGGTAAGCTCACCTCTCAACAATGACAGACGGACTACTCAAGACTGTGTATACCCAACCCCGAATGATCCACCTCCCAGTGTTGCAATAAAAACATCTAATCACTTAAAGCTTCAATGGACAACTTGCTGGTGGCTGGAGCATGACCGAACTAGAAACCACTTGATATCATAAGAGAGTTGTGACTAACCAGCACACGTGCATCCCTTACTTGAACCGATTAACCTTCTAAAAGTGAGTGGTCTATCATTAACTGTGCAGCAGTATAATGATGAAAAAAATAAAGACTATTTTTTTTCAACACAGGTTCACCAATTCTTAACCTGCGCCGAAGCTAAGTCGCAAGATTAAGCCTAGGCTTATCACTAGGACCAAGTATAAAGACCATACCGACCCTAAGTGAGATCTTGATAGTAGAAAATTAAGCCACTAAGTGTGTGTATTTCTACCCACAAATGGGCTAATCACTACTCGTGGGATTAGGTTAGCTCACAAGTGCATGGGTTTTTACACACCATGGGTAAACTCATGAGTCCTCACACTTCCTAGCAAAACACTCACAAGACCAAAGAAAAGTTAATTAGTTAGTTATTTCATCAACCAAAGTTTTAAGTGAAAAGAATTAAACAAGAACACAACACCACTTAACAAATAAAAACTATATAATCCATACCAAGATAAGTCTTTACCCTAGCAAAACTCAATTAATCTAGCCAAGCATTGGCTTTATAACTTGCACACTATATTGGGTGTTGAAAGAACACATAGTAGTGAGTGTGTGTGGGATTAAAGAAGGTTGTTGAGTGAGTTTTAGTGATCTCTCTCTCAACTCTCAATCAACAGGTGTTTATGGAGTGATCCCAAGCTCCAAAGGTCACTTGCAAGACCCTCAAGGTGGCTGAAGTGTGAAAGAAACTTGGGTGAAAAAAGATGCCCAAAATGTGGAGTGGAGGCCTATATTTATAGGCAAAACCGCCTTGGCATGCGCGTGCTTACGTTTTGGCACGCCCCTGATCTATAGTACATACTGTTGCAGAGTCCTTTCACACATAATTGTCTTGTACTAGGGTTGGCACGCCCGTTCTTCTTTCCCTGGAACGTCCATGCTCACTGCATATTGTAAACGTCTTGTCAGTCTTGGTTAGTTTAAGCCTTGGAGAACACGCTACAGTAAAGCACGCTGGTGCCACAAGGTGGGGCACGCCCGTGCACATCAGAAAGCCACAATTTTGACTCCTGTTGACTTGGAAATGTTGACTGGTTGACCTGAGATAGGTGCACGTTCGTGCACAGTCGTGAGCGCGGTCATGATTCATCTGGAACTTCTCTGAAAGTCTTCAAATCCTTGTCTTTTATGCCGATTTTCACTTCTTTTCACTTTCCACCTTCAATACCTGCAATTATCATCAAAAGGAAACAAACCGTGACAATACCAAGATAAAAGCATGAATTTGGGTGTTAATTAGGTGAAAACATGTATATAAAACCTGCTAATTTTGGGACTCATCAAATCACCTCACACTTAGACGTTTGCTTGTCCCCAAGCAAACCAAACCTAGGCAACGAAAGTAGAGTAAAAATAGGCGAGTGTGGTGTGACAAGTCACAACAACCCACCTCCTATGAGTCCAACATACTCAACACGTCCCTGGTGGATGTTTCAGACAGCCTTGGCGCGCCTAATCAAACGTCCCTCAAGTGCTTTACTTAATATTTTTCTCACTATTACACTCGGGTGTTATTTTGGGGGTGATCGCTCAGATTCAACCCAAGGCACGCACAGATCATAGGCTTGTAGACAAATCAAATCTCCACCGCTATATAATGGCGAGAAACTGCAAATCACAAGGTCTTTTGAGGGGTGCAAATGATGTAGCAGTAAATAGGTTGGAAGGGTGTCTACTGTCGTCTCTGGCTCGGGAAACGGCTACGACGCAATGCGTGAATGTCAAACTCTAAATGGTGGGCTTCACGAAACTCCTTCCCTGAAGACTTACTGCTCTGACGTCCCTATTCTGTGAATCTTTCGGTCTTCACACCTAATTACCTCCGCTAGGAATGTCCTAGAAATAAATCTTCAAACTGAATTGTTTCTTTTAGCCCGCTCTTTGTCGAGCTTTTTGACATATTTTTCAAACTTTCTCTCTCTTTTTTTAACAAGACAATACAAGTATTGCTTCTGGTGAAGCTTATTCTTTGGTATGTTAACTCTGGGTGGCTGTTTTTCTTCAGTTGCCAAAACTTTTCTCAGTGAACACTGTAACGTCTGGTCTATTCTTCTTCATCTCGAAACTGCCCAAGAGTGTCCCAATAGCCTGCAACACGCCTTCTTTGCCAAGATCACGACAGGTGTTAAGTCTGATGAGTGAAATGAAAAAGGCTAAGGCTCAAGTGGGGTAACTAGGTGAGGGATAAATTTATGGACGGCTAATGAAAAATGGAAGCGGTGTGTCCTAGGTGCCTTGATCACTTTTACAATCTCTCACCTCGAGTGCGGTCTCGAAACGCATAAGATGCACACGTTCTAACTGTAACATGCCAAGGGTGAATATCTCTGTTAGTCAAATGAATGAGCATCGGTGGTATCTGCAAGTGGGTATGCTCGAGAAGGCTCAAGATACTCACATTGAAAGGCAGACGCTCGAATATGAAGTAGAAAACACTTTTAGTTGGTTCTTTCGGCTATGCCAATACCTCCAAAAATCTCCTATTCAGGTCTTTGGGGTGGACTCACAGGGTTTGAAAAAGATTTTTAATTACTCTAAAAACATTTTGAAAACTCTTGCCTTTTAAATAGGTTTTTGTTTTCTTGGCTCAAGAGGTGGTAAAATTATAAAATTTTATCACCTCACACTTAATTCTTTAGCATATTTTTGAAATTGTAAATTTGTAAAAAGTATATGCTAAGAATTAAGCGGGACATAGTTACGTCTTTCCCTAATAGCCTAGAAGCTATTCGGGCATAATTTGAAATTGAGCCGTGAGAGAGAACACCTGGCATGGATATATATTGCTACCTACAAACTAAGAAGAATAAAAACTACTACTACTAATAATCTACTCAGTCCTAATGCCGAGAAGGCATACCTGGCGGTGAGAAAATAAAAGGAGAACGATCATACCTGAGGGTCCTCGATTGCTTTCTTACCATATCCACCAACCTCTCAACTTATTCTTCTAATCTACTAATCCGGGCTGCCTCCCAGGTAGCGCCGCATTTTTGGCTGGACGAAAGGCGGTCTGGTCAAGGGTGAGCTGGCATGTCATCTACCTCCTCGTCGACCAAGAACTCGAAATATGGTTTAAGCCGGTGACCATTGACTTTGAAAAGAACTCCCGTTTCTGTCTCCAAATCTACTGCCCCATAAGGATAGATCTTCTTCACAATGTATGGCCCAGTCCATCTTGACTTCAGTTTTCCAGGAAACAACTTGAGCCTCGAACTATAGAGTAAAACTTTCTGACCTTCTTGAAATGGCTCCTTTCTTCTAAGTCTTCGATCATGGAACTTCTTGGTCTTTTCTTTGTAGATGAGAGAATTATCATAAGCTTGCCGGTGGAGTTCTTCAAGTTCATGAAGCTGAAAAAGTCGGTGTTGCTTGACATCTTCAGGATCATAATTTGCTGCTTTCAATGCCCAGTAAGCTCTATGCTCTACTTCCAATGGTAAGTGACACGCCTTCCCGTACACGAGTCTGTACTGTGTGGTACCAATCGGGGTCTTGTAGTACGTAGTGCCCAAAGTGCATCGTCGAGTCGGTCGGCCCAATCTTTTCTGTCTATCCCCACAGTTTTTTCAAGGATTCTCTTTATGGCCCGATTCGTAACTTCTACCTGACCATTGGCTTGGGGATGATAAGGAGTGGAGAACCTCTGCTGACAACCATATCTCTATAGTGCTTTCTCCAACTGAGTGTTGCAAAAGTGGGATCCTCTGTCACTGACGAGAGCTTTTGGTACACCAAACCGAGATAAAAGGGCATTCAAAAACTTGACAACAACCTTGGAATCATGTGTTGGCAGTGCTTGTGCCTCGACCCATTTAGAAACATAGTCGACTGCAACAAGAATGTAGAGATTTCCCTTGGACGGTGGGAATGGTCCCACAAAGCCTATACCCCAAACATCGAAGATTTTGCAGACAACAAACCCGGTCTGACACAACCTTGGACGAAAGCGGCAGCGTCTTTAAAGATTGTGGGCCAATAAAATCCTGCTTCGTAAACTTTTCGAGTCGTATTTACCGCGGCGTGGTGCCCTCCTGTAGGACTTTCATGGCATTGTCGTAGAATCTCTTAGGCTTCTTTCCCGTGAACACACCGGAGAATAACACGATTGGGGCAGATACGGAAAAGGTAGGGATCTTCCCATAGATAATACTTCAAGTCGGAAAAGAATTTCTTCCTTTCATAATATGACTGTCCTTTAACGAGCATCCCACTGGCCAAATAATTTGCGTAATCAATGCACCAGGGGTATGCGTCGGGGTCTTCGATCCGGAGAATTTGTTCGTGCGGGAAGTCGTCATGAATTTCGTCTCCCTTTTTGTCGGGTGGTACTTCTTCGAGACGAGACAAATGATCGGCTGCAACATTTTCGGCCCTCTTTTTGTCTTTTATTTCTATATCAAATTCCTGCAGCAGAAGAATGCATCGTATGAGCCTTGGCTTTGCGTCTTGGTTGTTGAAGAGATGGCGCAAAGTAGCATGATTAGTGTAGACGATGGTCTTTGACAAGATAAGGTACGAATGGAACTTGTCAAAAGCGAACACTAAGCAAGGAGCTCTTTTTCGGTCGTCGTATAATTTTCTTGTGCATCACTGAGGGTCTTGCTTGCATAATAGATTAGATGAAAACATTTGTCTTTCCTTTGCCCCAAAACTGCTCCTACCGCCATATTGCTTGCATCACACATTAATTCAAATGGTAGGTCCCAATCTGGAGAAATGACAACCGATGCTTCAACCAACTTTCTTTTTAGGCAATTGAACGCCTCAAGACACACTTTAGTGAAAACGAACTCGCGATCTTTTTCAAGGAGCTGAGTGAGTGGACGAGCGATCTTCGAGAAATCCTTGATGAATCTTCTACAGAAACCCGCATGACCGAGAAAACTACGAATTCCTGTAACCGTGGTAGGACGGGGAAGCAATGAAATCGCTTCAAATTTGGCCTTGTTAAACTCGATCCCTTTGTCTGAAATCTTGTGCCCCAGCATAATTCCTTCTTTTACCATAAAATGGCACTTTTCCCAATTGAGTGCCAAATTCACTTCTTCACATCTTGCCAACATTTTCTTGAGATTGCTCAGACAATGATCGAACGAACTTCCAAAAACCGAGAAGTCATCCATAAAAACTTCCATGAAGTCTTCGATCATGTCATGAAAGATGGCTACCATGCAGCGTTGGAAAGTGGCGGGGGCGTTGCATAGCCCAAATGGCATCCTCATGTAAGCATACGTGCCATATGGACAAGTTAAAGTGGTTTTCTCGTGGTCTTTGGGGTCAATTGGGATCTAAAAGTACCCAGAAAAACCATCGAGAAAACAATATCATTGGTGCCCGAACAATCTTTCCAACATCTGATCAATGAATGGTAGGGGAAAATGGTCCTTCCTTGTAGCATCGTTGAGTTTCCGATAATCGATACAAACCCGACAACCCATGACCTTTCTTGTGGGAATAAGCTGATTTTGTGCATTGGTCACGACTGTCATACCACCTTTCTTTGGGACCACTTGGACATGGCTTACCCAAGGTGAGTCAGAAATGGGATAAATTAAGCTGGCGTCAAGCAGCTTATTTACTTCTTTTTTCACGACCTCCTACATCTTGGGGTTAACTCTTCGTTGCCTTTGCAAACAAGGACAGTATTCATCTTCCATGAGGATCTTGTGTGTGCAAAGTGAAGGGCTAATACTGTTAATATCCATCAGCTTCCAGGCGATTGCTTTCTTGTAATGCTTCAAAACTTCCATCAACTTTTCTTTTTCTTCCTTTGACAAATCGCCTGCTATGATAATGGGAAGCTTGTAGTCTTCTTCAAGAAAAGCATACTCCAGGTGGGATGGAAATTCATTGAGCTCTAAGGATGGTGGTTCTTCAATTGAGGGCTTTTATCTCTTCTTCGCCAGCAGCATCTTCCATAGCATAAATATACCTGAGGTAGTTTTTGACAACCTCAAGATTTCTGCGAACTTCTTCAAGTCAATCAGTGGAGGGTCTGGTTCAGGTATGGATTCGGGTTCAGGTTCAAATTGACTTGGTGGTGGCGAGGAAAATAAGTGGGCTAATGGAGATGGCATGTAAGGTGATGGGCTAGGGATAGGTGCTGGTAAAGGTGGGGAAAATTGGTAGGGTTGTGGTAAGATGTATGGTGGTGAGTCACCCAAGTGATACATTTTGTCGAGTGCATCAGGTGATGGTGGGATAGGATCAAATGGTGGTGGTGGAGATCTATGAGGTGAGGGTGGTTGAGAGCTCAATCGATAACCATCGACATGGTAAATTTCTTCAGTGGGGTTATGAGGAAATGGTGAATGGTTGTAAGGTGGTGGTTCAAGCGGGGGTGAATAGTGGCTGATGTAATCTGGAAGGTACCAGGACAAATAGTCTTCACAGTTGTGGTAGAATGAAAGTCCACCACAATATTCACAGAACTGCTGAACATAAAACCCTTCACAGCCGAAAAAGTTCTCTGCCACGAACCGATCTTCATCCATGCGATCCATCTGAAAAAAGCTATCAAAAGCAAACTGGCAAAATAATTAGTAACAAGCAACTTAAAACTTTTCTCTGGAATATGTCGTATTCCCAGCAACGGCGCTAAAAACTTTGATGTCGTGTGGATTAGGTCTTTATAAATGTCCTTTTTAAAACTAACACTTTCCCGAAGGAAGTGTCAAGACTCGGTGAAAAGGGTAATTAAATGCGACCTTTAAATTAAAACACTTATCGAAATTTTAAATTTATAAAAATAAAACGATACCTGCTGATTATTCTAAAGCCACACGATAGGCAAGTGGACCTATCGAGGTTACTGTTTTCGCAAGACGAGCTGTGTTCTTGTTGTAATGTGAGGGTCTCCCGAATTGGTAAGCTCACCTCTCAACAATGACAGACGGACTACTCAAGACTGTGTATACCCAACCCCGAATGATCCACCTCCCAGTGTTGCAATAAAGACATCTAATCACTTAAAGCTTTTATGGACAACTTGTCGTTGGCCGGAGCATGACCGAACAAGAAACCACTTGATATCATAAGAGAGTCGTGACTAACCAGCACACGTGCATCCCTTAATTGAACCGATTAACCTTTTAAAAAGTGAGTGGTCAATCATTAACTGTGCGGCAGTATAATGATGAAAGAAAATAAAGACCGTTTTATTTCAACACAGGTTCACCAATTCTTAACCTGCGCCAAAGCTATCACATAGACAATGAAGCTAAGTTGCAAGATTAAGCCTTGGCTTATCACTAGGATCAAGTATAAAGACCGTACCGATCCTAAGTGAGATCTTGATAGTAGAGGATTAAGCCATTAAGTGTGTGTATTTCTACCCACAAATAGGTTAATTACTACTCAGGGGATTAGGTTAGCTCACAAGTGCATGGGTTTTTAAACACCATGGGTACACTCATGAGTACTCCCACTTCCTACCAAAACACCCACAAGACCAAAGACTAGTTAATTAGTTAGTTAATTCATCAACCAAAGTTTTAAGTGAAAATAATTAAACAAGAACACAACACCACTTAACAAATAAAAACTATATAATCCATACCAAGATAAGTCTTCACCCTAGCAACACTCAATTAATCTAGACAAGCATTGGCTTTACAACTTGCACACTATATTGGGTATTGAAAGAACACATAGTAGTGAGTGTATGTGGGATTAAAGAAGGTTGTTGGTTGAGTTTTAGTGATCTCTCTCTCACCTCTCAATCAACAGGTGTTTATGGAGTGATCCCAAGCTCCAAAAATCACTTGCAAGACCCTCAAGGTGGCTGAAGTGTGAGATAAACTCAGGTGAAAAGGGATGCCCAAAATGTGGAGTGGAAGCCTTTATTTATAGGCAAAACAGCCCTGGCACGCCCGTGCTTACGTTTTGGCACGCTCCTGCTCGACAGTACGTACTGTTGCAGAGTCCTTTCACCTAGAATTGTCTTGTACTAGGGCTGGCACGCCCATGCTTCTGTCCCTGGCACGCCCGTGCTCACTACTTATTGTAACCGTCTTGTCAGTCTTGGTCGGTTTAAGCCTTGGAGAACACGCTGCGGTGAAGCACGCCCGTGCACATCAGAAGGCCTCAATTTTGACTCCTGTTGACTTGGAAATGTTGACTGGTTGACCTGATATAGGTGCACGGCCGTGCACAGTCATGAGCGTGGTCGTGCTTCATCTGGATCTTCTCTGAAAGTCTTCAAATCCTTGTCTTTTATGCCGGTTTTCACTTCTTTTCCCTATCCACCTTCAATACCTGCTATTATCATCAAAAGGAGACAAACCGTGACAATACCAAGACAAAAGCATGAATTTGGGTGTTAATTAGGTGAAAACATCTATATAAAACCTGCTAATTTTGGGACTCATCACCAACGGAGGAGCATCTTATGTACTATCATGGATCGGCTTGACACACTTTCTGCTGAGTTCACATCTTTCCAAGCAGACTTTGCCCATCACATGGCGTTCTGCACAGGTTCCAGCTCTCAGTCCAGGCCACATTCACTTCCCCGTCGCAACCACTCTGTTTGACTCTTCCAGGTTCAGATCAGTGATTTCCAGTGGTATTAGTTGATAGTTGTTTGTTTGTGACGCTTGACTTGAGACACTCTCTTTATTTTCTTTTTATGTTATATATGGTTGTACTGCATGCTGGATGCATGCTCAGACATGTCCCACCACTAGCGTTGGTGCGCTAGTATCTATCCCTATCTTTAGTATTTATTTTACTTGTTTTTATCATAATTTTATTTTCTAGTTATTTAGGACAGGTTGAGTGTTACTTGTTAGGACAGGGCTGATTTTTGGGTGTTCTTGCTTTGAGGATGTTGGTTTGACCACACGCTGGTGGATTCACAGCTATCAGGAGAGTATTAGTTTCTCTTGCCTCTTTTTTCCATTTCTATACTTAAAATTTTTGCAAAATTTTAAGTGTGAGTTGGACCATTTTGCTGCTTGTTTATATATCTAGTGGGTCATATTATTGTCGTTATGCACTATCTGATGCCTTCTTAGCTACTTGATACCCGTAGCACAATTCACGATCACTTAGGGAAAATTAGTAAAGTCTATTAGACTCATCCGAGTGGACGTTATCATGCATCTCGCCGAACAGTTCACACAAAAAGGATAGTCAAAATATGACAATTTTTATAAATCCAAAAAGTCCACTTAATATATATATATATATATATATATAAAAATTAAAACAGAAAAATAGGTTGCATGGCCAAGAGAAAACAACCTAAAAATTATGCTTAAAATCTATACTTTATCTTACCCGCTTATCCTTGAGAGTTTCTTGATCCTTATAGAGCACTACACTTATATATATATATATATATATATATATATATATATATATATATATATATATATATCATTTATTGCACATTTCATTTGCTTGAGGGATCTCCGAACTTAGTCCGACACAGTTAGAACTTGTGTGTTTATGCATATTCTTGTTTTAAAATAGGTAGCTAGATGAAATCGATAGAGGCATTTAGGAATTAACTCAAATAAAAAATACCCCTAGATAACCATTTTGAGCCTTAACCTTTCGTTTCTTCACCAAATAAAATGAGTACCAAGCGTTAGTCATGAGAGCATCATCAAGTATTTTTGTCCATCTTTGAGGGTTCGAGACGAAAAGCTAGGAAAAGGGGATGCCGTCATTAAAAAGGAGGGAACAACACAAGACAGGGCCAAGAGGGAGATCTTCTAGTTAAAAAAAGTAGGAGAGAGCCTAAAATAATAAGAGAGCCCAAATAAATAGAGAGCTCAAAAGCAATAAAAGTTATACAAAGTTAAAAATTTGGTCTTTGACCGATGAGACCTAAAAGAACTGGAAACCATCTAGTATTCTCCGAACCTATTCAATTACTTTTTATATTATTGTTTATCTTTGTGACGGATTCAATTAGTGATTAACTTAACAAACCCAAAATCAACCTAAACCTTAACTTATAAAACAAACTATCATGTGGTTCGTACGGCTTCTGGTAGTCCCGAGCTAGATCCAAGTTAAGGAAACGGTAATGAGACAGATCCTTAGGGTTTCTGATATCTAAACCGGGTTCTAAGCAATGGCTTCTAAAGTGGACCAGATCCTGGTGACAAGTTTCTGGTTCATACCAGATGTGTGTGTGACTTTCTTTACAAAGGGAGGATTCCCAACGGGTGCACCACTGATCTTCGGATAGCACACCTTTAGAATTATGTTCCACCTTTGTTAAGGATTCCATTCATAAGTCTTGGGGTTAAGGGTTGAACTTGTTAAGTAACATAATCACTAAACCAAACTAATATTTACTTGATCAAAACCCGATTAATTAATGTGATGAAAGGTTGAGTAGGGGAAAGTGTGTTCTTTGGATTACGATACTCGGTATTTACCCTAGAAGCCTATATTATACACGTCAGGTTCTCTGACTCTGTGTTGGTTTTAGTTTCTAAGTAATTATCGTTTACTTATAAATTTAAAACTTGTTAAACGGATTAGAAAAAATCGTCTTTTTCCCAAAACCAAGGTTTTGAGATTAAAACATCAAGTTTTTAGTACCGGGAAAATGATATCTTTTCTAATTACTAAAACCAGGCACATCAACAACCATTATGCTTCTGTTTTTTTAAACCGGTGCCGATTTTAGTTCCGTATCTATTGATTTTAAGCGGTCTCTTGGATTGAGAACAAGTAAATCAGATACACCTTATTCCATAGAATTAGCCAATGGTAAAACTATAGAAACATGTGAAGTGGCAAAAGGATGTAAGTTGGATCTCTGTGGGCATGAGTTTAGTATTGACCTGTAACCGGTACTCTTGGGTTGTTTCAACGGAGTCGTTGGTATGGATTTGTTGTCTACGCATCGCGCCATCATTATTTTTGATGATAAAATAATTCAAGTTCCCATCGTAAATGGTGAAAATTTCTCGGTACAAGGGAAAGGCGTGGGGCGCCATTGAGAATTATTACTTGTATGAAGGCCAGAAGTGCTTGCAGAAGGGTCTTGTTGCATTCTTGGCTCATGTGGTAGATAAGAAGGCCAACGAGCGAAAACTCGAAGATACTCCGGTTGTGAAGGATTTTCCTGATGTCTTCGATGAAGATTTGCCGAGGTTGCTACCACCTTGACAAGTCGAATTTCATATTGATCTTGTTCCTGGAGCTGCTCTTGTAGCGCGATCACCATATCGCTTAGCTTTATCTAAAATGCAGGAACTATCCAATCAATTGTAGAAATTATTGGAAAAAGGTTTTATAAGACCGAGTTTCTCACCCTGGGGATCTCCTGTCTTGTTCGTAAAGAAGAAGGATGGTACCTTTCGTATTGTGCATCGATTATCGTGAGTTAAACAATATAACCATCAAGAATGGTTTTCCCCTTCCCATGACCGATGTCTTGTTTAATTAACTCCAAGGATCTAGCTTTTATTTCAAGATCAATTTGAGATCCGATTATCATCAACTTCGTATCCAAGAGGAGGAAAACTGCTTTCCGTACTCGATATGGTCATTATGAGTTCTTGGTTATGTAGTTTGGCTTGACCAACGCTCTTGCAGTTTTCATGGACTTGATGAATCGTGTATGTAAACCCTACTTGGACAAGTTCGTGATCGTGTTCATTGATGACATATTGATCTATTCTCAAACCTAGGAAAATCATGAAAATCACCTTCGTTTGATTTTAAGGTGGGTTATTACGGAAGGAGAAGTTGTATGCCTAATTCTCTAAATGCGATTTATGGATTAGAGAAGGTTATTTCCTAGGCCACGTGGTGAATGAAAACAGTATACATGTTGATCCTGCCAAGATCGAGGAAATCAAGAATTGGGAAGTGCCTAAAACTCCTACTTAAGTTTGACAATTTCTTGGCCTTGCGGGGTTACTATAGAAGATTCATTGAGAATTTTTCTAGGATAGCACAGTCTCTGACAATGCTAACCCAAAAGGATAGAAAGTTCGAGTGCATTGAAAAACAAGAATCGGCTTTCCAGTTATTGAAGGATAAATTGTGTGGTGCGCCTATACTTTTGTGGTCTATTGTCATGCTTCGCATGAAAGATTGGGTTGCATGGTGATGCAATGGGAAAAAGTGATTGCATATGCTTCTAGAGAATTGAAGGCTCATGAGAAAAACTACACTACACACAATTTGGAATTGGGTGTAGTACTATTTGCTCTCAAGACTTGGAGGCATTATCTATGTGGCACCAAGTGCACAATCTTCACGGATCATAAGAGTTTGCAACACATTGTTTTATCAGAAAAATTTGAAAAGGGTGTGGTTTTAAAATAAAACGATAAAAATAGTAGGGATAGCAAACATGCACATCTCGAGGACCCTCCGTATAAACAGACGGTTTAAAATAAAAGCAGTAATAAGATTAATTATCAGTGAGGAGAAAAAGGGTGAACGGTCCCTTCAGAGTTGGAGATGAGAAAAGAAATAAACAAGGGATGATGTTTTGGAAACTATGTGGGTCACGCATAGGGAATGTGTACGATTCCCATAAAGGTGTCTTCGAACTGCTAGCCCGTAAGTCGGTCGTCTTCTGGTTGACAGTGTGGTGTTACCTAACTCACACTAGCGGTGTAGCGTTTTGGAAGGCTTGAGTCCTGCTTTTTAGACACTTCCCAAACCACTTCCAAACCATTCGTTTAAGCATTGGGTCTTCTAATTTACCTTCTTAAATTTATGTAGAGGCTTAATTCCGACCGGGAATCCCTTCCACCACTCTCAACTATCGCTTTTCGTACCGAAGGATCTCACCTGCCATCAGCTTGTGTGACGGGGGACCCTCTAAGAAGTTAACGGCGTTGGTAACGATTGAGTTGAGCTTGCGATTTATAGAGTTTCCAGGTTAAGCACGGGCGTGATCAATGATGGTGCACATCCGTGCAGCTGTCCCGCATACGTTCTGTTGCTGCAGAATCTTTCTTGTTTGTCCTTCTGGTCGAGCACGAGCGTGCAGGTTGACAAACCTGCTTTTCTTGTTTCCAAAGTTGACTGCTTTGTCTTCTAGTGCGTGAGTCCCTCGTGCAAGGGACGATGGGCATGCTAGGTCAACCCCGGGTCAATTTTATCATTGTTTAAGCCCCGAGAAGGTCTTTACACATACTTGGAACATGCTTTGGGTCTCGCATTCTCAATAATCTTTAACTCTAAAATCGTCAATATTCGGGTTGGAGTTCCAATTTTCTGATAAACGCAAATAGGAATAAGTAACCATAATTATCAACTTAAGCCCAATTTTGCCCTACTATGAGACTAATTATGCATGTTTTATATGTGTAATTGATGGCACATCACAATACCCCACACTTAGACAATTGCTTGTGCTCAAGAAATCAAACCAACCTAAGGCAAACAGCAATATGCAAATCCTCAATCCACTTGATAAAAGACGATCAAAAAATTCCCAACCATGGTCCTTGCGGATCGGATCATCCCTGTAATATTATTTTATGTAAGAAAAATAAAAATTGCATGATACGCCTTCTTGACCCTTGGATTATGCTCAAACCTATAGCTGCTCACAATGTTCACTCTACACTCGGGTTTGGCAACACTCTTTGATTGTCCACAGAAGGGTGGATTCTGCACCATCTGTCGCCACAACTTTCTTTCATCGTCGTCTTCCCAAAAATAATCTGAATCAGCTTTGGAGGCAAATGCGGTTGAGCGAATTAGAAGCACGCAAGTAATTGTTTATCCAACGGATGCATCTTAAGAAAGCGAGGAGGAGGGCAACAGAGAGATGAGAGATCACAGAAAGAATGTAGAGAGAGAGCAGAGAGCAGAGTTCCAGTTCTTTTAGGTCTCACCAGTCAAAGACCAAATTTTTAACTTGCGGATCTGCTATTTTCCCTGGGCTCTCTTTTTATTTTGGCTCTCCCCTACATTTTTAGAAGGTCTCCCTCTTGGCCTCGTCTTGTGTTGTTACCTCCTTTTTAACAACGATGTCACCTTTTCCTAGCTTGTCTTGAACCCTTGAAGATGGACAAAAATTCTTGAAGTTGCTCTCATGACTAATGGTTGGTACTCATTTTATTGGGTAAAGAAGCGAAAGTCTAAGGCTCAAAGTGGTTTTCTAGGGGCATGTTTTATTTTGGAGGGGTTCCAAAATGCCTCTATCATTTCTACCTAGTTACCGATTTTAAAACAAGAATATGCATAAACACACAAGTACTAACTGTGTTGGACTAAGGTCAGAAATCCCTCAAGCAAACGAAGCGAGCAATAAATGATGTATATATATAAGTGTGGTGCTCGATAAGGCTCAAGAAATTCTCATGGACAAGCGGGTAGGGAAAAAGTATAGATTTTAAGCATAACTTTCAGGGCATTTTCTACTTGCCATGCAACCTATTTTTCTGCTTTTACTTTATTTATTTTAAGTGGACTTTTTGTATTTTTATAAAAGTTGTCTCATTTCGACTATCATTTTGGTGTGAACCGTGCATAAATGATAATAAATGACCCGCTAGACGCATATAAATAAGCAGCAAAAATGGTCCACCCACACTTAAAATTTTGCAAAAATTGTATAGAAATGGAAAAAGAGGCAAGAGAAACTAATACTCCCCTGATTGTGGCGAATCCACTAGTGTGTGGTTGAAACCCGCATCCTCAAAGCAAGATCGTCCAAAAGTCAGCTCCATGCTAACAAACTGTCCTCAACCTATCCTAAATAACTAGAAAAGAAAATAAAGTAATAAAGATAAATAAAATAAAGCTACGCCCTACGATAGATACTAGCGCACCGGCGTTAGTGGGTGAAACATGTATGGGCATACACCAAGCATACCATATACAAACCATACAAACATAACCCAAATAAAGAAAAGAAAAAGAAAATAGTGTTTTGGGTCAAATGTCAACACAAACCATCATAAAAATACCACTAAAATGATCAACCTGAGAATGGGGAAATCATGTGAATGGATGCGACGGGTGCGTGGCTTAGACCTGGAGCGGGAGCTAGAACCTGTGCATGAAGCCATGTGGCGGGCAAAGTCTGCCCGGAAAAGCAGTGAACTCAACAGACAAAGTATCGAGCCTATCCAAGATAGTGTGGAGGATGCTTTTCTGTGGGCAGGTCTGACGGCCTGCTCCAGCTCTCTCTGGTGTGGATGGTCCTCTGATGCTCTGGCTACTGTGGCTGCCAAAGACTCGGCTCCTCCGGTCCCTGCTGTTGTGGCTGCATCTCCAAACACAACTCCTCCGGTCCCTATTGTTGTTGGCTAGAGCCTAAGGATGAAGTTCCCCCAAACTGGTGTCCAGAAAAGTGATGTAAGATCCACCAAATATGTGGTTGGGGGTAGTAGTACCCCAACATCTGTGAAGAACTCGGCTAACGCATGGGCGAGGTTGCAGTGTGCATCATCGATAATGTTGTAGAGATAGAACCCCTTTATCTCATTGACACCCCCTGTGTTGTCCTTCCTGGCCCCGATGGTGCTGGCTATAACCATATGAAGCCACCTATGTAGTGGGTCTGGAAAGCTAGATCTCTTATGCTTCCTTGGGTTGTATGGAACCTTAGAGATCTGTCCACAGAAATCAGATGCCTGCATACCGGCGGGCAATTCGAACAGACTCTCAGTAAATACACGTGAATAGATCTCCCGCTGCATGTACAAACCCAAACAAACTCCAAGCTCAGCCAAAGTCATCCTATACCGTACCATGCCCATCCTGAACCTAATACACTGCTCGGTGATCCTGTTCTCCGACCCCGTGAGTGGAGTGTAGGAGAATGAGGATACAAACTCTAAAGTAACTCCCGATACGTATGCTCCGAAATCTGGAAGAAGCGGTGACACTGGTGGGACAAAATGTTGTAGAACCGGGAACTGAGTCCTACAAAGGCCACCGCCTCAAAATCCATGGTCTATAGTCTTCGATCTGCCTCGGCATGATTCGGAGCAGACGCTATTGGCGTTATGCTCCCCACCTCCCTAGTTGAAGTATAACAAGGATGGACCTCGTCGGGGATGGGTCTGTCTACCTCAACCACCTGATGTGGCGACAACTCTAGGGGCGATGACTCGCCTGACAGGTGAGAGTGGTGAGATCATGAAGATATGGAAGGTGAACGTTGCGCTTGTCTTTTTCCTTGCCATTTCCTATAAAACACAACAGAATCGATTCAGCTTCTCAAAGTTTAAAAATTGCAGAAAATTAACAGTTTTAGGTTCTAGTGGTTTCATGGCCATGCACAAGGTGTGCATGGCCGTGCGGCTCAGTCAGTCATTCTGGTTAACTACTTGTTCAACTATTTAAACTGATTTTTTATCTAAAACACCCTAAAACTGATTTTAAATTGCAAAAATGGGTTAAAATTGAAACTTAAAAAGTTCTAGTGAGTTTCCTGGACGTGACTGTTGGTTTAACTGGTCAACGAGGGAAATTCAAACAGTGCCTTCTAGATGAGCACGACCTCACATATGAGCATGGCCGTGCGCCTGTCTAAAGTGACGGCTTTCAATCCTGTCAGAATTCTTGCGAAATTTTTCAAAAATTTCTCAATTTTTTTTTTACCTCATTACGTTCCTAGTACTACCCTAATCATTTTCCTAGAGTTTCAAGCATAGATTCGGGCTATAGAGGCTATAAATCTAAGGTTTTTCTAAAGTAATGGTGCTACTTAAAAATAAAGAATCTGGACAGATCCAGACCTAAAAACACATAAAAGTTGTTAGAGGGGTTACGTTTGACAAGTCAAAAGCCCCTTTAATACCCACAATCTGACCTGCAGACGAGCAGGGCCGTGCTCAAGGATGAGCATGGGCGCGCACATCATCAAATTGCCCTTTTTCGCGTTTTTCAATTTTTAAACTGTTTTTTAAGATATGTTTTAAAATTCTAAGTGGACTT
>JAUTDX010003259.1:0-36704 GCA_030844895.1 Ambrosia x helenae | reverse complement strand
GCGAAGAACAGGTACAGAGACAGAAGGCATGGCACCGACGAAAAGGAGGGATACATATGAAGATGGCCTGCAGCTTTAGGGACTTGTACGGAGCTTTACCACCGACTGTATTGAGGGAAACAGTAATCCCTACTCACAGCAAAAGTTACAAATTGTATATATTATAATAAGTTATCAAACTTAATAGGATACTAAATGATGAAAATAGCCTTAGTTATGGATTAGTATTTAACTCGAGTTAGCCTTAATTGTTAATACATCATATTGTTACTTTGATCCCTTAGTCCCCAACCTTTTTTCTTTAAGCAAATTACACGCTAATTTCGTCACCAGTTTTTTGCTTTTTTCTCCTCTCTTATTTACTTGCGGTTAAATACTAAAAATCTTCATTTGAAAAAACTCGGAAGACGGTAAATGGTCAAAAGAGTATTTACAAATAAGTTAGGAAGAAACATTTACTTCGTCATACTATTAAGGGAATACGGGGTGGTCCGTGATGGCCACCCCGTGATCGTTGCGATACCGCGAAACACCGCCGCACCTCAATGTATCACGGTCGCGTTCTTATCACACCGTGACATATATCATGACCTTCATTCTCTTTTTTTTTACATCATCGTCTTCACCACCTTCACCACCATCATCTCCACCTGTCATCATCACCACCACCACCTTCCTCCTCAGCTCACCACCACCTCAGCCATCACCATCATCGTCCTCAGGTCACCACCATCATCATCCTCTGCTAAATTTTTTTTTGGCGGGAAACAAATTTTTGAACCAGGGGACCATTTTGGTTTCCTCTGTTCTCTGTGATCAAACGATGGGCGGGAAAACAAATTTTTGAACCAGGGGACCATTTTGGTTTCCTATGTTCTCTGTGATCAAACGATGGGACCATTCAGCTCACCACCATCATTCTCCTTAGGTCCAATGATGTGTTTTATGATTCTTTAGCTCCGCCTCTGTTTTCTGTGATGAAACGGAGGAACATTACTTGGACAACGATGTTTGAATGTGATGACCGCGATGACCATCCCGCCAAATTAGTGATGAAATGTGATTGGGTGAGGTGGCACAATCGGATTGGATGTGATGGTGTGATCACCGTGATGATCGCCCGTTTGCCCTTACTGTGTAATTTACTAAAACTAATCTTTCTCTTTCTCTCTATACACACACACCCCCTCAACACCACGCTCTTCTAATAATGCTACACCAATGACTCATGTTTTCCCCCTCTCGCCAAGCTTGCGCCTTCCCCTTAATTCCCAAATCATGTTGCAACACATGCTAATTAAGATCGAAGTCTTGACGGTGTAAATACATATATTACATATTATATCATGTCACACCAACGTTGTCGCTAAAATGATGTTGAAATAAAAAGTCATCGGTCAAGAAGCTCATAATTAATAAGGGGTGTCAATGAGTTGAGCAAGAGCTCGTCTCATTATGTGTGTACATGTATATATACCATAGGAGTTACATTCTTTACATTGTTTGTGTCAACTCCATTTATCGGTTAAATGGGTATTCAGTTTTCACTCTGTTGCATTGTATCTCTGCCGGGTTACACGTAACTTGGTAATGAGAAGAATGCATTATAGGAAGGATCACAAATAAAGATGCATGGAATGTCAAGTAGTAATAGAGTTTAGTGAGAGTAACTAGTAGTTTATAATTCTATATATTTGTAGAGGAAAGATCAAATACATATAGTTTTTTTGTAAGAACTGTGAGAATCAAAGGGTGTAAAAAAAATTATTTTTTTTTAGAATTTTTTTTTCCCATGTGCTTAAACATTCTTTCTAGATGAATAATACAAAAAAAAAATTTACAAATTTTTTTTTTAGTGTAATTACGTCATTAAGGTAAATACATTAGTTTACACTAGAGTAATTATGTAATTACTCTACACCAATTTTTTTTTTTTTTAGTTTTCAATACTATAATACATGTTTAACAATATGGGAAAAAAATTAAAAAAAAAAAATTAAAAAAAAAATACACTCCTTTGATTCTCACAGTTCTTACCAAAAAAGCTATTTTTACCGGATCTTTACTCTATATTTGTAAGACTAATAGTTTTAGTGATAGTAACTAGTAGCTTTTTATTCTATATATTTGTAAGTTTGAGGTTATGTTCCATTCGTGTTAAATTGTTTTGCTTATGTAAAATTAATGCATGAGCCCATATATCCGTATAAGCATATTATGGTTTTTCTTTTATGTATTCTTTGTTTTGAATTGACATATCTATATTACGTACGTACCTTTCTTCTAATGATCTAATCCTTTTATAATAGTTTGACAAGTAACAAAATAGACGGAAACAAAACATATTGTATTGTAAGGAATATCCGAAACACATATATGCGCATTCGTTTATTTCTTCTGTCGAACATTTCTTTTACATTTGGGACAATTTTCACTTTGCATTTTGTGACCCGACGTCTAAACAAAATTTTGCATAAAAAAAAATTAATAATGTAAACTTGCCCTTTCACAGATACAAGGTACACAAAAAAAAACCCAAAAATTTAATGCCTAAATGAAGGTGACTGAAAGAGATCAAAGCTAGCTTGCGCCATCATGATCAAGAGTGAGAAATGATACGCGTATAAAGAAACTCGTTCCATGTGTCAGGTAACCCAGGAAGACACCAATGTATACAATCTGCGTAAGTGTTTGGGTCGGCCTTCTGCTCATCTGTTAGCATCTTGCCTTGGCGAATGGTGTATACCGAGGTATGTGCATCTTTACGGTATTCTGAAAGCGAGGTTATGTTGAGGAAGTGGACCGGTAGCTTCATTGATCGGATCACATCAGTTGCAGCCCTAAAGAGCCGCTTGTCTGTGCCCACGTTTATAGGCATGGACATGTTAGAATTGGACTAATCTCCTTTGCACATTTAATCCCATCCGGATTGTTCCAATCCAAACTCCTACAAAAATTTTCCTTAAAGTTTGTTTAATTATTTTTTAACTTTTAAACATTAAAAGTAAAAAAAGATTACTTTATATGCAGAGGAGACATGCTGCTAAAAAAAACTGTGGTACGGTTTGGGTCAATATTTTTGTCTGCCCATTTAGCCCATGTCTTCAAAACTCTTGTGTACGCCACGGGCCTTTCAACCTCATCATATTCTGTGTCTCCTTTGTCAAATGATCCTCTCCTATGTTATTAATTTTTATTAGAATATTATATTAAAAGGATTAAAAAATGATGATGTTCCTATTGAAAAAAAATATGGGAACTAAAAGATTTAGATAAAAAAAAAAACTCACAGGACTTTCATGGCGAAGGTGTTCATCCACCAAATATAGGTGTTGAAGACCAAATAATCGACATTTTTCCAATTTTTACCATGTTTATTAATAGATCCGGGCATTATGATTCGATTCAATATGCTATGCATAGTTGGATCATCCGAATTCGACTCTACCAAAAATGGTGCCCAATAAAATTCCACTGTCGCATTATAATCCTACAATCATTCGCAAGAAATTATTAATTTCTAAAATTTATGATAAACTATAATCAGGCCGTGTAAGTTTAACTATTGATGTTTTCGTTAGTTGCAAATAAGATTCGCACAAATGATGATAAAGTCTAAACGGGCCATGTCCGTGCCAACCGGTGAATATAGGAGTTGTGCTCAAGTGTTTATGTCTAACACAATTTTTGTGTGAAGATACAAAACCGAAAAATAAAACAATAGGTCAAAGACGAAAACCTCAATCCTGAAAATGGAAAGAGAGCCCGTTTTAATCAAGCTCTTTCTTCCCGGAGGAATGATGGATTGTGCCAAACACACCATCGATTCCCATTGATTTCTGTTTAACGAATCGCCGACAAACATTAGCCTCTTGTTCCTCAATTTCTCCAACAACAATTTCGCCCTAAATCTACATATCAAAAAACAAAAATGTCAATATCTAATACAATTTCGATCATGCAAATTCAGTTCTTATTTTTTTGTTTTAATGAAAGTAATGCAAAAGGCCGAGATGTCAGCAGGAGCAACCTCTTTATCCTTAGGACAGGAAAAGTTTGTCCTTGTCTCACTATCCCCATTCATAGACCCTACCAATAACCTTCTACGTTTCGTTTGTTTGTTTGTTTGATGTAATTGATAAAAGAGTCTTACTTGGGTAAGTTACAACCCTTAGGTTGCCACCTCCAATTCTGATACATAGAATCTTTTCTCCCATTTCTCATACATGTAACCTGAGCAGTAAGAAACTCACATTGATCCTCTTTATACAATGGATGTGTTGAATCATCAAAAACCCATTTTCCATCATACAAATCGCATTCTTCGGGTGGCAATTCGACCTCTTCATCGTCGTCTTCAGCTTCTTCCTCCACCGCATTGGCCACAGGAACCGGCATTTCAATCCCCTGATCCTCCTCTGATTTAGATTCCACGACTAAAGTCGTCGTGGAACTAATATCAATTTTTGTTGTGGAGAATGGGAATTCGGCTATTGACTTGACATCTTCATTGTACATGAAGAGCCCAAATAGGATAAGAGAGATTACCACGACGAAAACCGAGAGGTTGTTGTTCTTTCGGTGTTTCATGGCTGCGGTGTAAGCAGAAAAGGGGGAGATTTTCCTACGTAAAGGATGCATGATAGTAGGAGGAGGTGGTGGTGATATAATGGTTGAGAGACATTAAAATGGTGGGTTTGTTTATGGTAGAATTGGTGAAATGGGCTTGTCTTGAAGCAACTACTTTCTATGTTGGATGAAGGGTCATCTTCTTCATGAATATCTATTTTATTTTTGTGTAACAAATACCTAATTTGTAACCAATTTGTTCAAGAGTGAGAACAAAGTTTCCAAGAAGTTGGGTGATGCATCAAGTGGCTTGGCTCCCTTTCAATTCCGGTATAGTGTGTATTTTTTATTTATAAAACTATACATACATGTCACCAATCATAAAAAGAGTTGAATTTATTTACTTTTTATGAAATATAAAAAGAGTTTCTTCAAAAAGAACAAAGAAAGTACACCTTTGTTGCCTTTAATTTCACGAAACACACGACTGGGTCGTTGAGATCTATGCTCAACTATTTCATGTGAACTTTTTGCCAACTTTCTGCCACATACATGAGTTAATAAATTCACTATGGTAAAGTTATATAATAGTTTGGGCGCTCAACTGAAGTTGTTTTCACTTCACTGATTTCTACCAATCCTGCACTGCCACATCAATTCACCAATTTCCTTCACTGAAACACTTTTTTGTAGACAGCACCCCACTGATTCTTTACCCAACTATTAATTATTTTCACACATAACAACAACAACAATAATAATAATAAAAAGAAATGAATGAGCACATGCTCATTCTCGTGAACTTGTAACAAAGAAAGAAAAAAAAATATTTAATCTTTTTTTCTCTCTCTATATATACTCCACACACACATACACTACACATATCTATACATACACAACTTTTATATCTATCATCATCTTCATCTCAACTCTCAAGATTTCAACAGAGTTAAAAAAAAACCTACAACTAAAGAATAGAGAGAGAGAAAGAAGAGACTAAAACATAAAAAAAAAATTGTGTGAAAGTTTGTGCCACATCCGTGAACCAGCACGGTAATTAGAACCCGAATTTGGTTCACGGACCACTACCAGCATGGGTGGCGGCGGTGTTACCATATATGCTGGTAGTGGGGTACCCGTGACCAATTCTGGTAGCGCCCCGTCCCCCCTTATGTCATTTTACTCGGTTGTATAACTTTTGGAGACATACTCATTGTGAGGTAAGACTTAAGAGGAGATGAATCACTACGAGGGGACATCTGACCCCTGATGATTCACGGCTTTGATTTCATCTTCGCTGCAACAATGGTTTGTCGATTTTCGGATCTTAGAAAATGACTTCATAGTTAAGCATGTTGAATGACAAATGTCATCTTTGGGTGGCTTTTTATTGAAAGTTACCAGTAGGTTAGCGTGAAGACAATAGTTTATTGTAACATAAATGAACGATCCTTGTTTCAATAACGACATGTGTTAGAAACCACGGGGACAACCTTGCGAGAAAAAACTTTTTGGGTGAAGATGACGAAAGTGACCGACCAAACCATATGGACAAAAATGACAGCTTACTCTAACTCACATGAATGATTCAAATTTTGATAATGAGCACATTTTAGCCGATCATAAATTGGGGGAGTTCTAATTTAAATCTTAAAACTACCGTATCTGATATTTAATAATCATAACTTTTAATAAAAATATTTGAGATTATGTTTCAAACGAGTTCTGAATCTTCTGATTAGTTAGTTAGATTACCGTGTATTAAATTTTTTTTAGCTAATTTGGGGTTTGGAGACAAATTATGTATCTAACATTTGGTAGGTGTTAAGAGATAAATTGCAAGTTTAAGGTTTGTAGTCAATTTAATTAAGGTGTCAAGTGAGAAAAGCACATACAAAGGCAAATTTAAATATTTATTTAGAATCCGATCCAAATGACATCTTGCTTTTAGGTTTTTGAGTGATTGATTGAGCTTGGTCACCTTATTTGTGAAGCAAAGCAAATGAAATCTTTACTAAATTTAATGGAAAGCAACTGAACCAATCATATTTCATGCAATCTAAAGATTGGATTGAATTTTAGTAACCTGTATAAGACACGATAAGACCTGTTAACTAAAAAATACACTATGTGATTTTTTACTTTTTTTTTAAATAATTAGAATTAAAACGCAAAGATCCTTCACTTCTCTTTTTTAGTACATAAAACATAAAACTGTGTTATAAACATTAGATATAAAGTAGTTAAATGAGTCGTGTTCATGTTTAGAACTTGATTTGTTTCTGTCGTCAGAGACCTGTTAAACCTGTTAAGACACGATTTGTCAGCCCTAGATTTTGGCACATCTAGCGTTTCATATGTAGCTCAAGAGAGAGTGCCATTTCTTCGATTTTGATTACGGATTTGAGTGTGATTGACAGTTATGGCTATTAGAATCAGCTCTATACTTTAAATAAAAAATAAAAACGTTTAGTGAACTACATGTGACTTTTCAAATTTGAAAGGATTATAACTTGTTGTAAAATTTGGGTTGCAAGTATCTTTTAAAAGCATTTTTAAATAGTTGCTTCTTTACCATGAAAAGAGAATTTGTCTATCATCATACTCAGTAAATTCTAAAAGTAGCAAAGTTAAGGTAGAGTCTAAAAGGGAAGGGTAAGATATACATGTAACACCCCAGTCTTACTGTTAATTACCCCGTATGAATAGATAGGCTACATCCAAATGTTATATTATTTTTTTTTATAACATTTAGGCATGCGAGCTTAAACGAGCCCAAACAAATGTTATATTATTTTTTATGTTTGCGATTTTGTCCTCATAACATGTTCAATTTTATCTAAAAGCATTAGTGGTTGCGCTCGAGCTGAGCTTTAATTTAGCTCTTGTTTTCAAATTACCTCGAGCCGAGCCGAACTCGAGCTCTTAGGTTTTACTTGTGAGCCGAGCTCGAGCCTATTAAAAGCATGACGATCCGAGCTCGTGCCTAGTCAAGCTCGGCTTGGCTCGTTTACACCCCTACAAAAGAATTCAATTTGATGTTGGCCCGGCTTGGCTCGTTTACACCCCTAGTATAACAAAAGAATTCAATTTGGTGTTACCAAGAGGTAGTTGCTTCTTTTTCAATCTTCTGACTCGGGCATATAGATTTTTCACCTAAAATTTCCCAAAACTTTTCAGATTCAGAACCATCTTTTCTTAATTTGGAATGCATATTTGAACCCGAAATAATGCAACCCCATCCTCTTTGTAAGTTAAGTGTCATGATCAGGAGGTTGATTCCTTGACATAAAAGTCTTGTATCTATCAATATAGATGAAACACAGGTGTGTTGTGGCTAGAGGTGAGCTGTGACTTTATCGAAATAATATTTGCTACATCGATGTTTACATGGCACTGGGTCGCGGCTGCGGGTTAATCGCTTGATCCCGTTGTTGATCAAGGTGAGCGGGTGTTTTTTTTTTTTTACCAAATATATTAAATATTTACCACACATTTTTTTATAAACATTAAGATTAAATAAAAAAGAAAAATACAATGCATTACTAAAAAATCATTACACTAAAAAAAAAAGAAGATTACACTAAAAAAAACATTACACACACAAAAAAAAAGATTACACTAAAATAAAAAAAAAACTATTACACTAAAAAAAACCTAACGTAAGGTTGAGCCCGAGCGTAACATTTGCGACGCCGAAACGTGGTGAAAATTATGTCCAACCTTCGAAAGCTACTCCACGTGGGTAAAGACGACGAGCACGCCTTCTTTTTTTCCCGGGGAGATCTCTCTTCACCTTTCTGTACGCGATTTCGAAGTTTTTACACTTTGATTTCAAATCCACGTACTTATAAGAGATATAGTCATTTGTATTTGTACGGTTGGTACCCCCGACAAGGGTACTAAACTCGGCTAGGACCTTGTGCCACTATGGTTCGTGGCTACGAGGTGATCCCCGGCTTGTTGAAGCATCGTCACCATGCACTTAGTTGTACGCGATGATCAGTGCTAATTCTTCCTCCTCGGTCCACTGCACTGTAACACCCTGCCCCTCTCACCACCAATATTGTCCGCTTTGCCCTCCCAGAGCTCACGGATTTGTTTTTGGGTGCCCCGGTGGAAACTTCCCAGGAGGTCACCCATCCTGAAACTGCTCCCACCTGAGCACGCTTAACTGTGGAGTTCTCCTCTCATCCACTAACATTAAGCCCCAAAACGCGTTGTTTATTTAAGAGGCATTGGATTACATATGAACCAAGGATCTCTCCTGGCCACGGCCGATGTGGGATTTTCCTGGGGTGTCACATGCACCATGACTGAAGTTGGTTTTGAAGATTGAGGGTTTAGCCGTTTAGGGTTTGAGAATTGTATAGAAAAAGAAGAAGTTTGTGAAGAAGAAGTTAACATAAATAGGTAAAAAATATTTGTTGGGTAATAAAAGAAATTTAGGTGAAAAATTAAATTTTTTTTTAAATTTTAAACATTTTAATCGCCCGCTAACGGACACGAGCTGGCTCACGTACGGTCGCTCGCGGCAACTTTCACGTGGGGGTGTCGTCGTACTCGCTAGTCACGTGTACAAGGTTGTGGTTCGCGGCAGGTGGCTCGCGGGCCACAACAGACAATCTTAAGAACCAGAAACCTCTATAATATGTGAAGAGCTATAAATTCACAACTTTAAATGACGGGTTCATGTTTTTTGAGTTGAAACACGTTTTAGGAACTAGAAAATTCTAAAAGATTGAAAAGATTAGGATAGGTTTGCTTCCTTCATAAACTTGCAACTAGGGGTGCAAATGAGCCGAACAGCTCGCGAGCTACTCGAGATCGACTCGATAAAAAGCTCGAAACGAGCCGAGCCTTATCGAGCTCGAGCCGAGCTTGAGCCAAAAACAAAGCTCGTTTACTTATCGAGCCCGAGCTCGAGCTTGACACATGAAGCTCGCAAGGCTCGACGAGCCTTATCGAGCCTTAATATAATATTAATTTTATTAATATTTTATACTATTTACCCATATTTAAAGTTGTTTAATAAACGAGCCGAGCCGAACTTTTGACTTATCGAGCTATCGAGCCTATCATTTTTATTATTTAATTTAATATATTAACTAATAAACACTAAACGAGCCGAGCTCGAGCGTGAGAAACTACCAACGAGCCGAGCTCGAGCTCGAGCCTGGTCGAGCTCGGGCTCGGCTCGTTTGCACCCCTACTTCCAACGAAAAAACCATAAAACCATGCAAATTTTCAGTTCCAATACAAATAACAAGCATGCCATACTATTTAGTGGGTAAGGCAAACCGAGCATCAGCCGTAAATTTGAGAGATTCAACCATCTTCTTTGCATGTGACTTAGCCCATGGGCGTTGCTTTTAAGGGGCGGGGACCCCCCTCCTGAATTTTCGCTCAGAAGTTTCGATTATATAGTATTCGTATAGAAATTTTTTGGTATATACGGTTTTGACCCCCCCCCCCCCCAACTAGTGATTTCCGACCCCCTAAGTTTCGGGTCAAGCTTCGCCACTGAGTTAGCCAAATTCCACGCTTCCTACAACACAATGTAGATTGTAGAGCACCATTAGATTCTTTTACTTTGTCCCGGCTAGGCAGGTATTCCTACAAAACTGAGGTAAACAATGATAAGAAGATTATCTATATCTATGTTATCTTATTAAGGAGGAGTGATGGCCAACATGGTCATTTTCACCTCCGTACAACTTAAGAAGCAACATGTACAACATACTTAAGCTACAAATTTAAGGGTATTATGAGAATGTTAGTGACAATTAAGACACTTAAAAGGGTAGTTTAGACATTTCACCCACAGTCTCCTTTGCAATATAAAAATTAAATTACATTAATACCCTTAATTCCCCATTTCTGCCCCCACAGTTCGTCTCTTCCATATCCCCAGTCTGCCTCATCAATTCAAGGTTTTAATTCCTGATTGATTGAATGCAAAAATTGAAGCGTCGTGCATTTTTATCTTTAGAATGTAGCTCAAAGCCAGAGATCAACGAAGGTTTTTGCTCCCAGCCCCTAGCCCCTTTGTTCAATCGACAAGGTTTCTGAGGTTGCTAATTCAAGGATTTGTAGGGCAATGTTGAGAGTTTCTACTGGTCAGGTATGGTTTGTAAGTTTTTCTTATTTTTGGTTAAATTCTAAGGTTTGAGTTTTATATTCTTGGATTTCGTTATGTAAATTCTTGTTTAAGTAATTTTTTAGATGTTTTTGATTACTGAGTGTTTCATAAAATGCCACAATCAAAGCATTTGTAGTGTAAGAAAGCTCTTTTAGTTGAATTAAAATTTGAACATAGAGCTTAAATAAAGCTCATGAAATGTATGTTTCTATGACCAGTTTTTAAAATAGAAAGGTTCTATAATGACTTGTCTTTTGGTTTCTTTTGTTTATGTTTGAAATTGACCCAGAAAGTCTAACGTCAAAACCCCCTTACCGCATCAGCCCTTAGAGGCATATGTACAACCTCATACTCGTTTTTTGACCGCATCGTCTCGAGGCATGCCCCTCGGCCGTTTTTCTTTAAACTATGCTTGTGTCTATAACTTTTTTTATATGTTTAACGTACCAAGAAAATGATGAAGCCAAGCCTTCTTATTTTAATTCTTTATAAAAGATATATATAAAACTACACGGTGTACTTTTTGTTAAATAGTTATGTTAGTTTATTTGGTGCTGGATTTGTGTCGTGCTTGATATTTCAGAACTATTGTATAATTGGATCCACAAATGGAGAATACTGAATTCTATTCTTGTAGGTTGCTGAAACTGTCTTAGAGGAAAGTGATTTTACAGGCACACCACATGTTCCTGTTTATGTTATGCTACCAGTGAGTATGTTAATGTTAATGTTAATGTTAATGTTGATGTACTTTACTATTATTGGTTCTGTTCTAGGAACACTTTTAACCTTGATATAGCACCTTGTTCTTGTTGTATGTTTGGAGTTCAGTTGGGGATCATTATCAGGAGTGCGAATTGGTTGATGTTGATGATCTTAGGGATCAGCTGATAACGCTGAAGTCGATTAATGTTGATGGTGTAATGGTTGACACGTGGTGGGGAATTGTTGAGGCCAACGAGCCTCAACGGTACAACTGGAAAGGTTACAAGCAACTCTTTTCGATAGTGCGTGACTTGGATCTTAATTAGCTGCAGGTTTGTTTTCCGTAGTGCGTATGATGATTTTTTATTGTTTTGTATGGACATGGAATAATGAATGTGGTTTGTATGCAGGTTGTAATGTCGTTTCATGAGTGTGGAGGTAATGTTGGTGATGATGTTCATATTCCGTTGCCTAAATGGATACAAGATATTGGCCAAGAAAATCCGGATATTTATTTTACTGATAGAGATGGAAGGCGAAACTCTGAAAGCCTTACTTGGGGAATTGATAAGGAACGTGTTTTGAGAGGCCACACTGTTGTTGAGTTGTTAGATTTTGCAAATCACAAATGGTGTGTGTTGTTCCAGTTATTCAGTGTGTCATTTTAATAAAATAAAAATTGATAAATGTTGTTTTGTGCATACTATTTGCAGGTATACTTTGAGTATATGAGAAGCTTTCGGGTTGAATTTGATGAAATCTTCCAGGATGGGAGCATTACTGAGATTGAAATCGGTTTAGGTGCTTGTGGAGAATTGCGTTACCCTTCTTACCCTGCAAAACATGGTTGGGAATATCCTGGTATTGGTGAATTCCAGGTACTTATGTGTAAGCAAGTCAATGTATAACCGCTAGATAGTATGACATTGACATGATTATGAATAGTAATTAGAGAGGAAATCCAACTCATTTATTAATTGGTGACTCGGGGTTATGGTAAATCTCTAATAGGCCAAACATGTGTAGAAAAAAAAAGATAGCTTTAAAGGAAATGGGTCAAACAGGGTCAAAAGTCACCCAAAGTGTAAAAAGTTTAAAAGCTCCTAAATATTTTTATTCAGTACATTAGATAAATTTTAAAATTAAATATTTAGTATTCAGATTTCAGACTACTTGTGTATAAAACATGGTTATTTAATAGACAAAAAGTCTTTGTGGTCGAAGCTACCAACCTGTCTGGACTCGTACCCAACAATTATCCGTTTGACTCAGTACCAAACCTTGTCCATCATGGTTTAAAGTTGTGTGTATGTGATCAACAATCATTTAGGGTCAAAATAATTAGATTTAACAAACTGATTATCGGATTCTGATTATGTGCAGCTACCACTACTCTGGCTATGGGCAATGGACCGGAAAGGTTTGCTATCTAACTTAATGTACACGTTATATTTGTATCCAAACATACTCATGGTCACTATTTAAGGAAAACCACGGTTTCTTTTGTTTGTAACAGCCGTCAGAGTGTAATACATACGCAGACATTGGTGGTTGATCGTGGTGGAACCTTGCAGTGCGATATATTGGTTGGCAATTTTGTTCTAAGTTTCTAACTTCATTTTAACATACTTGTTCAATCGAGATTCTTCAAAAAATGCAAAAATCACTACACGGTAATTTTTAGATCTTTGTTTATATAAATTGTGTTTGTTACATTAGCGTTAATAATATGGAAAGGGCTTATGTGTATTACTGGTAGTGAATCACCGGCTGTTGTTGTGCTTTCTGGAAGTATGGAGCCTGGGTTCAAAAGGGTATGTGGTCTTTTTTTTATTAGTTTAAGGTAGAGGTGTACTCGAAGTTATAAGTTTTGGTATAACCGGAGTTGCACGGTGTTTTGTTATAGCGTTTTTAGTTGACTTGAATCTAAATGATAGTTTGTTCTTGTTATATGCTGCAAATTTCCAGCTTGACCCTTGGAAAGAAGTTGTAAGTTGCTGGTATGTGAATTCTCTTTTGGGTTCTAAGGCCTAACGCTTTTGAATGTCTTGTAGTAAAGAACCGATTCATGCTGGAGAAATTGTGGTGTTTAATGTTGATGTAAGTTTCTTAATAAAATTTTATCTTTTTTATTAGAGTGCTTTTAGTAGATTATCTCTTTAATTACTGCCTGAGTAGCTTCTTGAATCCTTGTGAAAAATGCACGACTGCACGTATAGCATATATTTTTAACCTTGCTTAACTATGAAGATCGTGTTGTGTTGGATCAGTTGTCATTTTCTTTGAATCTTTATGATTTATATGTTGCAATTTCTGCTTACTTGTCCATATTATTTGCTTGATTACATTTTGCATGTGACGACATAGCCGACACAAAGAAGAAATGGTGCCCATAGTAACTCTCCAACAGGCGAGACATTAATGTTGCAAATTTTTGAAAAAAACATACCAGTTGTAAAAGAAATTTGCATTGTAGCAAATGAATAGCTTAGCTTAATGCAAATTTGATAATATATAAGCAGTTATGACTAATAGGTTTGTATTCCGAAAAAGCAAACCGCGACAATGCACGGTGGTAAATTCCTATCCTCGCTCGATTACAACACCATAAATGCTTATTTGTTTATGTTTTGGTAGTTCTTGATTGTGTTTATGAAATTCTGTAGTTCCTGATTGTGTATTAATCGTGGTAATTATGCGGTTTATGAATTTGTTTGTTTACTGTGATTTTTCTTGCTTCCATTTCTATTAGTTTTGATTGATTGTTTAGTTGTGAATTAGAGATTTAGGATAAACTTGCATCTAGAATCTAGAAAAGATCATATGAATGTTGAAGATGAAGAAGTGAATACAAGTACCACTTTGATCAATAGGATGATATCTAGATAGTTTGATCTCGGGTAGTTCTTGATGTGTATCATTGCAGTAATTGTGGAGTTTATGACTTCATATGATGTGATTGTGTTTACTGTGCTTTTTCTTGCTTCCAATTTAATAAGTTTGATTTATAGTTAAATTGTGAATTAAGGATTTAGAAAAGATCATGGCAAGTGGACCGTCTACGCAGTCGATCAGGAGGACGATGTCTTGATAGTTCGATTTTCAGTAGTTCTTGATGCTATCTATCACAGTTATTATGTGATTTATGAGTCTATTTGTTCAATTGTGTTTTGATTATGTTTGGAACTAATTACGAGCTTAGTTTTAATTGATTGTTAAACTGTGAATTAGGTATTTAGGATAGACTTGATTCTAGATTCTACAAAAGATCATATGTATGACTTGATATCGATGTCCGATAGTTCTTGACGTGTATCATCGTAGTAACATGCAATTTATGACTATTTGTCGCCATTGTGTCTAGATTTTCCTTAGAACTAATTATTAGTTTTGTTTACTGTGCTTGTTGTTACTTCCATTTTAATAAGTTTTAATTGATCAAGAAATTGTGAATCTAGAAAAGATCATATGTATGTTGAAGAGGAAAAGTGAATCCAAAGGTACATATACAATAAAATGGTAGCTATCAATTAGTTTACTGTAATTTAATGAATCCACATAGATGTTACAACAAACTGCCTGTATCATAATCTCAATTCTGTATATGATTAATGTTTCACAGCCAGTTAAAAGAAAGTTTGGAACAGATCACAACAAAGTTGCATTAACTGATCGGACAAAGGTTACAAAGAACAACAAACCTGTTCCTCAAACCACTCTTCCAAGTCGGAAAGACAGCTCTCTAGGTAACTTATGGTAGCCACAAATGGTAGAAATTTAATTGTAAAAATATCAGTTACACATTGTTAGAAGCAAGGTTTAAAAGTACGAATCGTGCCTCGAGGCGTTTTCCCTTCGCCTCAAGGCGAACCGAGGCATGCGCCCGAGGCAGAATTAAAAAATAAAATATAAATATTATATATCTTATAAAAAATGAAATACTGACTAATTTCATCCTCATATTTATTTATAAAAAAAAACACACACTAAAAAGACATGGAACGCTTGAAATTGATACAAAAAGTCCAAAACATAAAAAATAAAAATCAAAAACCCCTGAGACGCAATATTTGTTACCGCCTCAGATTCGTTTTCTTACAGAATCGCCTTGAGGCGCGCCTCGAGGCATACGCCTCACCCGTTTTTTTAAACCATGGTTAGAAGTTTGTAATCAATAAATTGAATTGATGATCAAAAGTCAACTGAAAAAGTCAACTGCTCTAAACCTTTGGTGCACTTATAATTGACAGGCTGAAACTCTGATAGCAATCACGGCTCCACACGGAACTGCTCTTGAGGTCCCTGATCCTGATGAGGTGAGTATGCAGGCAGACATTTAATTAAAACTTGAAATAACAAGTTCCATTATATTACCTTAACTAACCAAAGTAGGACTTATCAAACTATAATTACTAACCTTCAAGGGGTGGTGCAGTGCTAAGTGCTTGATTCCCGTTACCTGAGGTCTTAGGTACGAACCCAAGTTCCACTTGTTTATGCTTTTAACCCCTTGAAGGTCGCGACTCACTTGACCAGCACAAGCGGCGTTTTACATGTCCCGGTCGTTAGCAATGTATTAGTGGGACCACGAGTTTTCCAAATTAGGTTGCTCTTTTATGACATCAGCCTTTATACCAATTACTTTTAAAACACGTCTCTAATATGTACTTTCATATCATGGTGTATCAGGCTGGTGACCATGCACAAAGGAGGTACAAGATAATACTTAAAAGCACAAGGGGCGTATTTCATTTTTAATGATGTCTGTGTTTTAAGCCCTTTTACCCACTAGACATTGAAATATACACGACATAAATGAATGGGTCAATTTTCTCATTTCGAGTTTCGCATACGATTTCTTGAGAGAATTTCTACCCGGATAGAAGGTGGGGTGTGGTAGATGACTTGCATTGACTGCTGATAAAAGGTATGTTGTGTTTATGTTGCTATTGATGATTTAGATCGACACATTCCTTACAGTCATCATATGTAATGTCATTCTATATGGCTTTCAGTAAAGTTACCAATTTTCATAATAGTAAATAAGTCGCTGTGAGTTATTTCATCTCTAAATGGCATGTTTAAAAAGGATTTAAAAGAAAGACATGTCAAATTTAGCCAACCGAAAACAACTCAGACATCATTAAAACTGAAATACGTTAGGTTGTAAATGAATCGAACATTTGGTGAAATATTCGTTTATTTTATAAACTAACGGACATGAATAAACTTGCTATAACAGAATGGAAGTCACTTATATGTGCATGCGATACCTCGTATTATTTTGTTTGAAGATCTTAGCTTATTCTGATAGTATTTATTTCCAAATAATAATTGGCATATCTCGGCTTGCAACAACAAATAGTCTATCAGACCATTACGTGTTTTAACCCCTTACCCAACCCGCATCATCTTGCCACCTTTAACAAAAAACTTCACTTGATTTTGTTCATTTGGTAGGTTTGGGCTGGATCTTTTTCAAAGTATATATTAGTTGTAGTCCTGGTGAACCACTGTAGCCCATTGGGATGATATATGAGTTCTTCGAAACATGGCCGTGGTTACCAAAGATCTTTGACTTGTAAATGTCAATTGCCTTTACATAAACATCAAAATTATTGCTATTTTAAATGTCATTACTGTGATGTTTTTCTTTTGGATGTTGAATGTAGCAAATGTTGAATATGCAAATTACGAAAAGTTAATGGAAACAGATCAATGGGTTGAAGGGTGGGTTGAATCCTGTATATTTAAGGTTTGAATTATGTTTCCATCCCGTATTGTCGACTCCGCAGTAACGCGCGGGTTCCCTACTAGTGTATATCAATGAAAGAAGCATGAGACAAGTGAAACCACTATGTATTCAATTTTAAAATGTACGTAAATACTATTTACCGTCTTAGTTTTATTTAAAAACAAATTGAACATTAGCTAGCTTATTTTCATGTAATACATTATATTAAAATGCTAAAAAGTATATGTTGCAAAACTAAAAGCTAAAATATTAATAAATGAGAAGATTCTTGAGATCAACAGATGTAGCCATAGATAGAGAAAAACCCAAAATAGTGTGGACAAACAGAACACAGGGATCTGGAAGAGTGACAATAGCAACGTGGACGGATGGCACGATGCCTTGCTTCCTGATCTGTACGTATTCTCAGTAAGAACCAATCTTTCAACCTAAGTAAAAATTATAACTTGAAATGCACAATCACAAATGACATGATTCTTGACTCATCATTGCAGAAATCGTTGTGGCAAGTAGTGAAAAAAGCTAGTGTGTCACTGACGTGGAGGATAGAAGTGTTGTTGGGACTAGGGACAGTAGTCCTTGTCCCTAATTGTCCGTTGATGACAAACGGACAAACGGCTCTAATTTCGGTAAAAAGTTATCATAATTTTGCAAATGCATTCTACAATATATCAATTTTCCTTAAGTTATATTTCTTTTTAATCTATTTTTACTTCCACTCACGTGATACGCGATGCAATACAAGTGTGCTCGTCAAGTTGAGATTACATAATCTAGTTGACTAGTTGGGCGTAGAAAAAAACTTTGTTTTGAAACAAATCTTGGTTTGAGGAGGAAAGAACTATCTGCAAACTCTTTATCAGTTCTCATCATAGGCGGATGGTTAGCAATTATTTTTCACAATGAACAACAGCCACCACCTAACCCAGTAAATCCTACTATAACAAAAAGTTATTAGTAGGGCCTAGGGAGGATAGGATGTAGGCACACATTTCTCTTATCCGCAGGGGCGAAGCATAGTGGAGGCTAGACATGTACAAACCGGTTTTTATTTTCAAACCAGTCCGGTTTTAAAACCGGTCCGGGTTTTGGGCTGGAAAAAAAAAATCGTTTTTTTTTAAACCGGTCCGGTTCCCAAACCGGTTTTTGGAGACAAAGACCACCAATAATACAAATTGGTTCCAGTCGGGTTGATAACCGGTTTTAAAAAAAACCGGAAAAAAACCGGTCAACTGCCTAAAAAACCGGTTTTTTTGTATCTGCTGGGCTGCACACTGTACGTGCTGCTGTTTTGCTGCTGTTCTGCAGAATTTTTTTTTTTTTTTTTTGGTTTTTTGAACACTTTAAACACTACAAATTATTATCAACACAAATGTAACTTAAAAATACGATTTCATTGATTAAAAAACACAATAAAAAACATCGAAACATAAAGGAATCCGAAGATAACATGAAACATAATAGAAAACATAATCTTAAAAAACATAGTCTTAAACGAAATAAGTCTTCTTAAACGAAATAAGTCTTCAAACATAGTCTAATCTTCACCCGAACCGGAGTTGCTTCTTATCCATTCATCCATTTCGGCTTCATATTCGGACATTGGTTCGGTTAAGTCCGCGTTGACCTCGTCCTCGTACACTTCGCCTTCATATTCAAGTTCTCCCTCAAGTGAGCATATGTTTTGCACCCTCTCCGCCGCATCCAAATAATCCTTCAAGCAAATCACCATCTCTACCGAAGGTGGAGTTAGTAGCGTCCTACGTATCGAAATAACCCTGCCACTAATAGAGAAAGCGGATTCCGAAGCTACCGTGGAAGCTTGGACGGTTAGTAAATCTCGGGCCACGGCGGCTAAGACCGGAAATTGATTTTCCTTACTTTTCCACCAAGCCAACACATCAAAATTTTTAAATTCATCGGGAGTCAAACATTTTAAATAGTTTTCGGCACCATACCTCCCAAGTTCGCTACTAGGAGCGTTACCTCGTGCACGTTTATTAGATGTGTCCAACAAATCATTGTATAAATCCATGTCCGTATCAAGTACATTTTGAGAAGCTTGTCTCAATTGCATTTGAATGGACGACATTTGACCATAACGTTCAAAATAAACATCATACATATCCGTGAGATGTTTGTTAAATCTTGCTACCATACCTTGTGAAAAAAGTGGTTCTTTTACCGTGTTCAACTCCAACTCGTTGCAAATTTTTTCAATTATATTTTCTACCCCCTATATTGTAACACGGGTTTAAAGCGGATGCACAAGTAAAAACTACCGGTAATTCTGAAAAATATTTTCTAAATTTTTCCTTCATAGTTGCCGCCATTTCTTTGTGTGGACTACCTCTACATTCCATTTCCCCTAATTTTCTAGTCATGTTATATAACTTGTGAAGTGTTATACAACTTGTGGGATAATAAACTCCCGACAAAGCGGTGGTTGAAGCTTTGAAAACTTGTAGCATTTCCGAAACAACTTCAATAACATTCCAATTCAAATGGTGGTATGGTTCCGCTTTTCCCCCACTAACCAAAATTTCATGAAATGCATTTAAACTACCTTTTTGCAAAACGTGTTTTTCGAACATGTTACAAGTTGAACTCCATCTTGTTGGACAATCCCAATTTGGACCCAAACAAATGGCATTCACACTTTTGCAAAATTTTATATATTTAGCATGCCTTGTATTGTTGCTATATATATCGCGTAACATTCTTCGAAAACCTTCTCTTTGTGTTTCAATAACTTTTAGACCATCTTGAACGGCCAAATTGATTATGTGTGCGACACAACGACTATGAAAAAATACCCCTTCACAAATAGGTTGGTTTTTTAATTTTAATTGTGTGATTGCCGCGGTATTATTCGACGCGTTATCAAAAAGATATTGATAAAATCTTGTTTTCTAACTTAAACGTTTGAATAACTTTGTCAATCATATGAAAAATATTTGTACCGGTGTGAGGGTAATCAAACAATCGAAACGCAATAGTTCGTTTCAACATTTGCCAAGAAGACGGTTCAATCCAATGGGCCGTTACACAAATATAAGAGTCGGGTGAACCATGTGGTGCGGACCAAACATCACTTGTTAAGTTAACACCGGTTTCTAAATTTTCAAAATAACTAATTAATTCATTTTTTGCTTGTTTCCATCTTTTTAAACAATCACGTTTAAGAGTAGCACGACTTACATGTGTGTATCTTGGTTGAAGTGTTCGTTGAATACGCCTCGTCAAACGTGGGTTGTCAAAATGATTGAAAGGCAACGTTTCTTGTATGACAAAATTCCCCATTTCTTGGTGAACCGCTTCCAAGTTGTACACAAACAAGTCGCCTTCTTGTGTGATCGAGGCTCCACCTTGAGAATTTTTTTGTTCTTTCAAAATTTTAAATATGGTTTTTCCACATGGTCTCTCAAGGTCGAGTTAGCATCATGTTTAAGGAAAGCCGAACAATATTTGCATCTCGCCTTGTTTGGACCAACACTCATAACACATAAATCAAAGTGTTTCCAAACATTGGGGTTTCTTTTCGTTGGAACCACCTTAACAACCGTGGCTTGCGATGAAGAAGCACCAAATTGGACGGAACCGATTTGGCTTTGAGGAGTTGGTGGTTGTGAAGATGCCATTTTTGTTAGAAAATAGAGAGTGATTTGTGAGAAATTAGATGAAGAATGCAAGATTAGAGAGTGTTTTTTATGGTGTGATTGATCCTAAACATCAAGGGGTATTTATACTATGATTGTGGGTCAAAAAATACAAAAAACAAAAAAAAACGGCTAGTTGAAGCCTCTAACGGTCATATGACCGTTTTTCTAACGGCTATAAACCAAACCGGTTTTTGAACCAGTTTTTTTTTGGGTTTTTGGCAAACCGGTTTTGTAATCGGGTTTTTTATCAGACCGGTTTTTAAATCAGTTTAACATCGGTTTTTATTTCAAACCGGTTTCCCACCCGGTCTAATAACCAAAAACCCAAACCTATATAAAACCGGTGATGTGGGTCGGTTTGGGACCGGTTTGTAAAAAAACCGGTTTTTGCCTAACCGGTTTGATTTTCGGGTCGGGTCTGGAAACCCCCGCTGTTTTTCGGCACAGTGGTAGAATTTTGTGATTTTCATAGGTAATGTTTATATGAATTGAGTCCGGACCCGACCGATTTGATTTTCCGGCCCCTAGCTATCGGAAAAAAATGAGTCCGGCCCCGGCCGATTTGAACTCCAAACTTCGCCACTGCCTACCTATGAGGATACAGATGCTTCTTCCAGTGAGAACCCAACTTAATAATAATAATAATAATAATAATAATAATAATAATAATAATAATAATAATAATAATAATAATAATAATAAAATGAAATAAATAATTATAAAAATAAGAATAAAATAAATTAATTAAGAAATGTAAACGTACATATGACATAAAACATAGTAACGAAACATGTCCGGTCCACACAAAGTGTGCCTAGACCCCTAAGCCACATACAATCATTAACTATTCCCCTGCCTCTAAGACTCTTTCACATTAATCATACGTCTCCACACACTCCTATGATGAACCATGTCCTCAGAGAGGTGTAACTCTATCAAATCATATCTAATCTGCTCATCCCAAGACAATTTGGCATGCCTACTCCTCCTCCCCTCAACAGTGAGGGTTTCTATTATTCTAACTGGTTATGTCATCTGTCGTTTCTTCACATGTCCAAACCATCTCAATCTCTCTTCCCTTATCTTATCCGATATATTAGTCACTCCTAATCTTTGCCGAATAACATTATTCCTTATCCGATCCAACATTGTGTGCCCACACATCCACCTTAGCATTCTCATTTCTGCCACCTTCATCTTGTGTGCATGCGTCTTCTTAACGGCCGAACAATCAGTTCCATGTAACATTGTCGATCGCATTGTTATCCTATAAAACTTCCCCTTTAGGTTAATTGGGAAATTCTTGTCGCATAGTACCCCTGGGCTTGCCTTCCACATGCACCAGCCTGCTTGGACTCTATATGCACTATCTATGTCCCCGTAACTCTGTACAAATGAACCTAGGTACTTAAACTTGGTTGTGTGTGGCACGACTTGACCTTCGATTGAGACATGAGTATCGTCTACATTGGTTGCACCACTAAAGCCATAGTGAAGATATTCGGTCTTAGAACGACTAATCCTCAAGCCTTTACTCTCTAAAGCAACTTGCCACCCCCTAGTCTCTCCTTTAAGCCTTGTTTACTCTTTGCGATTATCACAATGTCATTAGCGAAAAGCATGTACCATGGAACTGCCCCTTGAATCGATCGATAACTCATCCAAGCGTGAAAAGAAAAGGACTCAACGCATACCCTTGATGGAAGCCTATCTCCATAGAGAAGAAATAGGTATCACTCACATGCACACGGACGCTTGTTTCAGTCCTATTATGCAATGGATTTTGAGCTTCACAATCACATGTAAACGAAGCAGACTAGATAAATAAATTTATCAACTATAAAAAAACATACAAAATTTATCAACTATAAAAAAACATACAAACTGCCACCATAAACAAACCGAGGTTCTCTTCAGAACACCAAGAGTCAACTTAATTTCTCCATGTTTATCTATTCTATTGATCGACATGTGTTTTTTTTTTAAACAAAAAAAAACAACTTGAGAAGGTCATCTTTTGTCAGTAAATCAAAGTTATCTAATGTTCTTACGCGTTAAGCAACAAGAATTTTGGATACTATATAAAGCTCATGTGTGTCTCCTGCCAATTCATACAAATCAAAACTTTACTTTCAATGGATTTCCATACATTTTTGCACGATTGGATGATCGGTTTGGAGCATTACCTTCATCAGCTTCTCCTCCATGTTCAATCCCATGATCAACAAGACGAGTCAACACTTCAACAACTCATCCACCAAGTCATGAATCACTATCATGAATACTTCCTTGCAAACGCGCAAGTTCGTCGCCATAATGTTTTTCTTGTTTTGTCACCACCATGGTTCAGCTCCTATGAGCGAACCTTCATGTGGCTGGCTGGCTTCAAGCCAGGTCTTGCCATTCATGTAGTGAAAAATTGTGGTCTCGAGTTCAGCTCCGATCAGGATGAGAGGTTAGGAAGATTGACAACTGAGACTACAGACGGAGAAAAGATGATTACGGATAGGCTAGCGTGGTTGGAGCAGCAGTTGGTGGCGCCACCAATTCTCGCGCAAGCGAGGATGGGAGGAAAGGAGGTGAATGGGATGGTGCATCAATCAGATACCGTGGTGGAAAGGTTAGCGCAGGATATGGAGGTTTTGGTTGAATGTGCGGATTATTTGAGAGAGAACACCGTGGCTAAGGTGATCGGGGTACTAACTACGGCTCAAACGGTGAGGTTCTTCACGGCTATGGTGCACCTTCAGCTGAGGATTCGGCGGTGGGGGCAGCTCTGGGACGCTAGCTAAATCTTAAGCTTTTGGCCTAGTGGTAACAAAGTGTTGGAAAAAAGATTTTCAGTCACGTGTTGGACGATAATGAGAGGCGTTAATCTAGCCGTCTTTATGTACTATGTTATTAAGTTCTTGTTTCTGGAAAAATTGAAAAACATAAATCTATTGTCATGGGGGTGGCAACCTTTTTTGTCTTTATGATGTGCTGTAATAAAATCGTTTGACCACAAAATATGCTTCCGCGTGCTTTTCATTCTTTTAACTTTTGTGTATGTTATTGTTGTCCTACTAAACGAACTCCATAAGCCGTTATTTGACCACTTTTGTTTGAAAATGCCGTTTTATTCGGACAGCAAGGGCCGATACAATGTACAACCAGGGGGGACGCTCAGGGAGGATGTCTGTTACTCCTCGATTATCCTAGCGAGGTGGAAAAAAAATGTTTCTTAATGTATTTTTTTTAAATGTTAATCTTAAAACAAATTTTTTGTTACCCCTCAAAATAACTTTTATAAAATTTACCCCTTGATTTATTTTCTAGATCCGCATATTATTCGGATTGAAGTAACACTTACAACTAATTAACAGGTAAGGGTGGGTGGGGTGGTCATCACAACATCACACCCAAGCACCTCTTGCCACCGCATTCTATCACATTCCATCACAATTCTTCATTAAATGCATGGGGTGGAATTAGGGATGAGCATACAAGGCCGAATACCGATCCCGTCCCGTCCCGATCCCGATACCGTACCAAACCGATACCGAACCGAGGGGTTTTGGGATCGGTATCGGTGCCCATATTTATGGATTTTCGGTTTCGGTATTATCGGTATCGGTACGGGATCGGTATGGTATCTGTATTTTAAGGTAAAATACCGATACCATGCCGGTACCGTACTGATACCGAACCGATACCGTACCGTACCGTATGTGTTCGGTATCGGTATTGGTTTTTTGGACTTTTCGTATCGGTATTGTCGGGATCGGTATCGGTTCGGTACCGATACCGTCCCGAGCTCATCCCTAGGTGGAATAACGTTTTTTTAAATAAACTACTTCTCGCCGGAAAACACCGTCGTCGACGTGACCCCATGTTTTTAAACACTGTCGTCGGATTGAATCCGAACAATTAAACGGCTATACATAAATTATTAGTTTAATGTATATTTACGATTATAATTCTATATACTAACAAAACATATTGTAAACAGTAATTGTTTACGTGGCACTACTTTATAGTTCACTCTTTACTTTTTTTTCTTTTTTGTTTTTCAAGTTGCATATACTTCAGAATTGATTTCAATAATAAGGGTACTATCAGCACTAAATCAATGCCATCGTGATTCATGCCATCAAATCCTCCTCTACATAATCATCTTTAATGTAAAGTTAATTAGCATCTTTTATTTTTGTTAATAGGAGACATTCTCTCCTTCTTTGTTGTACTCTCCTTTGTATTTATAGGCTCTATTATTTTTGTAATTCAATCAAGTAATCATTATCACAATCTCACCATTCCTTTTCCTTTTCATCGCTGCCTTTTCTTTCTTCTTCTGTCTGTTTCCTCCTTCACTCTTTCTGTCCAATTTCTTCTTTTGTCCTTTTCTTTTTCCATGGTTGCCTCAACTGAACTTGCAAACATACCTCTCCGTTCTCTCAGTCATCTCATCAACATCAAGTTATATTCAACCAATTATCTACCATGGGAAAAACAAATCACACCGATTCTCACATATCTTAATTTAATCGGTCACATAGATGGTTCTTCCCCATGCCCACCCGAAACCATTACTACCAACAATGAAACATCCAAAAATCCGGCCTTCATCACATGGCAATCCGCTGACCAAAAAGTCCTTCTTCTAATCAATTCCACTCTCACAGAAGAGGCTATGGCTGAAACTATCGGTCACACCACTTCTTTTTCTGTTTGGAAAGCGTTAGCCAATGCTTATAGTCATTGCTCCATCGAGCGTATTCACAACCTAAAGGACTCTCTTCGTAATCTCCAAAAAGGAACCGGATCTGTTACCGAATACGGTAAAAAGTTCAAATCCCTTTCCGATCAACTTGCGTCTATTGGTCATCCTATTAGTGATGAGGATAAACGCCACTGGTTTCTTTGTGGTTTAGGCACATCCTTTGAAAATTTTTCTACTTCCCAACGAACCATACACCCTGCACCATCCTTTTGTGATCTTCTTGCTAATGCCGAAAACCAAGAAATTTTCATTCAAAAACTTCATGGTCCTCAATCCACTGAAGCAGCCTTTACACCCGTCCTAACAAATCCAATCGGCCCTCATCTTCTCGTGGTCGAGGTCGCTCAATTTCTTCTAGAGGCCGTGGTAGTAACTATCCTAAACGTGTTCCTCATTGTCAACTTTGTCAAAAGGAGGGACATTATGCTAGCTCTTGCCTCACATTGGTCTCTTATGCTCAAAAAGCTCTCACACTAGATGCAAATCTAGCGCAAGCCTTTCATGCTCAATGTAACCTTCCATCCGACAATCCGGATTGGACGGTCGATTCAGGTGCAACCACACACATGCTTAACAATATTAATGGTTTACTTGGTTCTAAACCACACACGGGTAACATGCGTGTTACCTTTGGTAATGGTCAAACATTGCCCGTTACTCACGTTGTCAACACATCTCTAACCAACTCTATATCTTTGCAAAATGTTCTCGTTGTCCCTAATCTTACAAAGAATCTACTATCAATTAGTAGACTCACAAATGATTCTCCTGTAGATGTTTTATTTTCTAACAATTTTTTCATATACAGGATCGCAAAACGGGTCAAGTTCTTGCTAGAGGCATTTACGAAAATGGTTTCTATGTTCTCACCCAAAGTCACAAGTCGCTTGTTGCCGCTCTTTCCGCTTCCCGTCTTCGTGCCTCTTTCAATAAATGGTACAGTCGATTAGGATATGTTTCTTTTGATGCTATCACTACGTTAAATAAACTTGGTCTTGTTTTCGTTACATCATTATTACCCAAACCGGGTTTATGTAATTCTTGTGAACTATCAAAAGCGAAACATCTACCCTTTGTTGAAAATAATAAACGTGTGCAACAAGTTTTAGACTTAATCCATTGTGATCTTTGGGGACCCGCACATATTGCCTCAACCGATGACTACTTATATTATGTAATATTTGTAGACGATTATTCTCGGTTCACATGGTTTTATCCTCTCAAGGCTAAATCCGATTTTTACAATATTCTCATCATTTTTTAAACTTTGTCCAAAATCAATTTTCCACAAGTGTCAAAGTTTTTCAAAGTGATGGTGGAACCGAGTTTACAAACCATCGTGTTCAAAAACATTGTCAAGAGCATGGCATTCATCATCGCTTATCTTGTCCTGATACACCAGAACAAAACAGACGGGTGGAACGTAAACACCGTCACATCACCGAAACCGGCTTAGCAATGATGTTTAATGCTCATGCTCCACCCAAGTTGTGGTTTGATGCCTTCACTTCCGCCACATACATCATAAACCGTCTCCCTACTAAACTTCTTGAAAACAAATCCCCATATGAAATCCTTTTTAAACAAACCCCATCTTACTCAATCACTATGTGATACAGCTGCAACAGAGGTGGAAAAAAATTCGAACAAAGATGGGTTATCGGCCACCGGTGACGGAGGAGCTATGGCAGCAACGATAATGATGATGGGTGGTGACGATGATGATGACGACGGGTGGTGACGATGATGTTGGATGGTGGTTGGGTAAGCGGATTTTTTTTCTTTTTTTTTAACTCCAACTCACTTTTCCAGCGTGATGGTGGTGACGTGATTTTTGTCACGGGACCGTGGAAAAGAAAAGGACTGCCCCTTGAATCGATCGATAACTCATCCAAGCGTGAAAAGAAAAGGACTCAACACATACCCTTGATGGAAGCCTATCTCCATAGAGAAGAAATAGGTATCACTCACATGCACACGGACGCTTGTTTCAGTCCTATTATGCAATGGATTTTGAGCTTCACAATCACATGTAAACGAAGCAGACTAGATAAATAAATTTATCAACTATAAAAAAACATACAATTTATCAACTATAAAACAACATACAAACTGCCACCATAAACAAACCGAGTTTCTCTTCAGAACACCAAGAGTCAACTTAATTTCTCCATGTTTATCTATTCTATTGATCGACATGTGTTTTTTTTTTTCAACAAAAAAAAAACAACTTGAGAAGGTCATCTTTTGTCAGTAAATCAAAGTTATCTAATGTTCTTACGCGTTAAGCAACAAGAATTTTGGATACTATATAAAGCTCATGTGTCTCTCCTGCCAATTCATTCAAATCAAAACTTTACTTTCAATGGATTTCCATACATTTTTGCACGATTGGATGATCGGTTTGGAGCATTACCTTCATCAGCTTCTCCTCCATGTTCAATCCCATGATCAACATGACGAGTCAACACTTCAACAAACTCATCCACCAAGTCATGACTCACTATCATGAATACTTCCTGGCACAGGCGCAAGTCCGTCGCCATAATGTTTTTCTTGTTTTGTCACCACCTTGGTTCAGCTCCTATGAGCGAACCTTCATGTGGCTGGCTGGCTTCAGGCCAGGTCTTGCCATTCGTGTAGTGAAAAATTGTGGTCTCGAGTTTAGCTCCGATCAGGATGAGAGGTTAGAAAGATTGACAACTGAGACTAAAGACGGAGAAAGGATGATTACGGATAGGCTAGCGTGGTTGGAGCAGCAGTTGGTGGCGCCACCAATGCTCGCGCAAGCGAGGATGGGAGGAAAGGAGGTGAATGGGATGGTGCATCAATCAGATACCGTGGTGGAAAGGTTAGCGCAGGATATGGAGGTTTTGGTTGAATGTGCGGATTATTTGAGAGAGAACACCGTGGCTAAGGTGATCGGGGTACTAACTACGGCTCAAACGGTGAGGTTCTTCACGGCTATGGTGCACCTTCAGCTGAGGATTCGGCGGTGGGGGCAGCTCTGGGACGCTAGCTAAATCTTAAGCTTTTGGCCTAGTGGTAACAAAGTGTTGGAAAAAAGATTTTCAGTCACGTGTTGGACGATAATGAGAGGCGTTAATCTAGCCGTCTTTATGTACTATGTTATTAAGTTCTTGTTTCTGGAAAAATTGAAAAACATAAAGGGAAAATGACCAAAATAGCCCGTTGACCGGGTGTTTTGCACAAATAGCCCTCTCCACCCTCTTTGGAGAGAGGGGTCACGGTTCCCAACATGCCTGAACCGTCTTCCAAGGGGCTTCCCATTTCAGCCAACCGTCTCCCGCCACGTGGCGTTGTGGATCCCGAGGCAGACCTTTCTCTCTCCTGAACCCTCTTTTCTTTCTCTCAACCCTCTTTTCTTTCTCTCTCACCCCTCTTTCTCTCCTCCTCACACTCTCTCTCCCTTTCTCTCTCTCTCTCCCTTTCTCTCTCTCTCTCCTCCGGTAAGCTTCTTCTTCCTCCGGTCACCGCCGCCGCCGGCCGCGCCTCTCCATCTCCTCTGGGTTATGGTGTCCGTGTTGGGTCTGGGTTGCAGGTAGCGGATCGGGTGGTGGTGGTGGTGGAGTGGAGATGGTGGAGGAGAGAGGAAAGGGAGGGTGGCAGTGGTGGTGGTGGTGTTGCAGGTCAATTTCAAAACTCTTCAACAGAAATCCTGCCATTTTCCGTGGATTGTAAACGAAATTGATAATTTCAGTAAACAAATCGAAACTACTGATTGTAAACGAAATTGTTACAGATCAAAAGTTTTTGAAATAAAACAGATGAAAACTGACCTGAATGGTATGGAAACAGGTTTCTTCAAGAAGTTGATCAGAAGCTGGTTAGCTGAAACGACGACGTAGCATTGATGAGGCAAATATGTAAGGAAATGGAATGATGGAGAATGTGAGGAGAGAGAGAGAGAAAGGGAGAGAGAGTGTGAGGAGGAGAGAAAGAGGGGTGAGAGAGAAAGAAAAGAGGGTTGAGAGAAAGAAAAGAGGGTTCAGGAGAGAGAAAGGTCTGCCTCGGGATCCACAACGCCACGTGGCGGGAGACGGTTGGCTGAAATGGGAAGCCCCTTGGAAGACGGTTCAGGCATGTTGGGAACCGTGACCCCTCTCTCCAAAGAGGGTGGAGAGGGCTATTTGTGCAAAACACCCGGTCAACGGGCTATTTTGGTCATTTTCCCAAACATAAATCTATTGTCATGGGGTGGCAACCTTTTTTGTCTTTATGATGTGCTGTAATAAAATCGTTTGACCACAAAATATGCTTCCGCGTGCTTTTCATTCTTTTAACTTTGTGTATGTTATTGTTGTCCTACTAAACGAACTCCATAAGCCGTTATTTGACCACTTTTGTTTGAAAATGCCGTTTTATTCGGACAGCAAGGGCCGATACAATGTACAACCAGGGGGGACGCTCAGGGAGGATGTCTGTTACTCCTCGATTATCCTAGCGAGGTGGAAAAAAAAAATGTTTCTTAATGTATTTTTTTTAAATGTTAATCTTAAAACAAATTTTTTGTTACCCCTCAAAATAACTTTTATAAAATTTACCCCTTGATTTATTTTCTAGATCCGCATATTATTCGGATTGAAGTAACACTTACAACTAATTAACAGGTAAGGGTGGGTGGGGTGGTCATCACAACATCACACCCAAACACCTCTTGCCACCACATTCTATCACATTCCATCACAATTCTTCATTAAACGCATGGGGTGGAATTAGGGATGAGCATACAAGGCCGAATACCGATCCCGTCCCGTCCCGATCCCGATACCGTACCAAACCGATACCGAACCGAGGGGTTTTGGGATCGGTATCGGTGCCCATATTTATGGATTTTCGGTTTCGGTATTATCGGTATCGGTACGGGATCGGTATGGTATCTGTATTTTAAGGTAAAATACCGATACCATGCCGGTACCGTACTGATACCGACCCGATACCGTACCGTACCGTATGTGTTCGGTATCGGTATTGGTTTTTTGGACTTTTCGGTATCGGTATTGTCGGGATCGGTATCGGTTCGGTACCGATACCGTCCGAGCTCATCCCTAGGTGGAATAACGTTTTTTTAAATAAACTACTTCTCGCCGGAAAACACCGTCGTCGACGTGACCCCATGTTTTTAAACACTGTCGTCGGATTGAATCCGAACAATTAAACGGCTATACATAAATTATTAGTTTAATGTATATTTACGATTATAATTCTATATACTAACAAAACATATTGTAAACAGTAATTGTTCACGTGGCACTACCTTATAGTTCACTCTTTACTTTTTTTTTTTTTTTGTTTTTCAAGTTGCATATACTTCAGAATTGATTTCAATAATAAGGGTACTATCAGCACTAAATCAATGCCATCGTGATTCATGCCATCAAATCCTCCTCTACATAATCATCTTTAATGTAAAGTTAATTAGCATCTTTTATTTTTTGTTAATAGGAGACATTCTCTCCTTCTTTGTTGTACTCTCCTTTGTATTTATAGGCTCTATTATTTTTGTAATTCAATCAAGTAATCATTATCACAATCTCACCATTCCTTTTCCTTTTCATCGCTGCCTTTTCTTTCTTCTTCTGTCTGTTTCCTCCTTCACTCTTTCTGTCCAATTTCTTCTTTTGTCCTTTTCTTTTTCCATGGTTGCCTCAACTGAACTTGCAAACATACCTCTCCGTTCTCTCAGTCATCTCATCAACATCAAGTTATATTCAACCAATTATCTACCATGGGAAAAACAAATCACACCGGTTCTCACATATCTTAATTTAATCGGTCACATAGATGGTTCTTCCCCATGCCCACCCCGAAACCATTACTACCAACAATGAAACCTCCAAAAATCCGGCCTTCATCACATGGCAATCCGCTGACCAAAAAGTCCTTCTTCTAATCAATTCCACTCTCACAGAAGAGGCTATGGCTGAAACTATCGGTCACACCACTTCTTTTTCTGTTTGGAAAGCGTTAGCCAATGCTTATAGTCATTGCTCCATCGAGCGTATTCACAACCTAAAGGACTCTCTTCGTAATCTCCAAAAAGGAACCGGATCTGTTACCGAATACGGTAAAAAGTTCAAATCCCTTCCGATCAACTTGCGTCTATTGGTCATCCTATTAGTGATGAGGATAAACGCCACTGGTTTCTTTGTGGTTTAGGCACATCCTTTGAAAATTTTTCTACTTCCCAACGAACCATACACCCTGCACCATCCTTTTGTGATCTTCTTGCTAATGCCGAAAACCAAGAAATTTTCATTCAAAAACTTCATGGTCCTCAATCCACTGAAGCAGCCTTTTACACCCGTCCTAACAAATCCAATTGGCCCTCATCTTCTCGTGGTCGAGGTCGCTCAATTTCTTCTAGAGGCCGTGGTAGTAACTATCCTAAACGTGTTCCTCATTGTCAACTTTGTCAAAAGGAGGGACATTATGCTAGCTCTTGCCTCACATTGGTCTCTTATGCTCAAAAAGCTCTCACACTAGATGCAAATCTAGCGCAAGCCTTTCATGCTCAATGTAACCTTCCATCCGACAATCCGGATTGGACGGTCGATTCAGGTGCAACCACACACATGCTTAACAATATTAATGGTTTACTTGGTTCTAAAACCACACACGGGTAACATGCGTGTTACCTTTGGTAATGGTCAAACATTGCCCGTTACTCACGTTGTCAACACATCTCTAACCAACTCTATATCTTTGCAGAATGTTCTCGTTGTCCCTAATCTTACAAAGAATCTACTATCAATTAGTAGACTCACAAATGATTCTCCTGTAGATGTTTTATTTTCTAACAATTTTTTCATATACAGGATCGCAAAACGGGTCAAGTTCTTGCTAGAGGCATTTACGAAAATGGTTTCTATGTTCTCACCCAAAGTCACAAGTCGCTTGTTGCCGCTCTTTCCGCTTCCCGTCTTCGTGCCTCTTTCAATAAATGGTACAGTCGATTAGGATATGTTTTCTTTTGATGCTATCACTACGTTAAATAAACTTGGTCTTGTTTTCGTTACATCATTATTACCCAAACCGGGTTTATGTAATTCTTGTGAACTATCAAAAGCGAAACATCTACCCTTTGTTGAAAATAATAAACGTGTGCAACAAGTTTTAGACTTAATCCATTGTGATCTTTGGGGACCCGCACATATTGCCTCAACCGATGACTACTTATATTATGTATTATTTGTAGACGATTATTCTCGGTTCACATGGTTTTATCCTCTCAAGGCTAAATCCGATTTTTACAATATTCTCATCATTTTTTAAACTTTGTCCAAAATCAATTTTCCACAAGTGTCAAAGTTTTTCAAAGTGATGGTGGAACCGAGTTTACAAACCATCGTGTTCAAAAACATTGTCAAGAGCATGGCATTCATCATCGCTTATCTTGTCCTGATACACCAGAACAAAACAGACGGGTGGAACGTAAACACCGTCACATCACCGAAACCGGCTTAGCAATGATGTTTAATGCTCATGCTCCACCCAAGTTGTGGTTTGATGCCTTCACTTCCGCCACATACATCATAAACCGTCTCCCTACTAAACTTCTTGAAAACAAATCCCCATATGAAATCCTTTTTAAACAAACCCCATCTTACTCAATCACTATGTGATACAGCTGCAACAGAGGTGGAAAAAAAATTCGAACAAAGATGGGTTATCGGCCACCGGTGACGGAGGAGCTATGGCAGCAACGATAATGATGATGGGTGGTGACGATGATGATGACGACGGGTGGTGACGATGATGTTGGATGGTGGTTGGGTAAGCGGATTTTTTTTTCTTTTTTTTTTAACTCCAACTCACTTTTCCAGCGTGATGGTGGTGACGTGATTTTTGTCACGGGACCGTGATCAATTGGTTGGGACGGTGGTCATGATGGTCACGGTAATCACAGAGTGCCCATCACTGATCACCCCCGCCACCCTAAAGGCCCATGCTTGTGAAGTTGTTTGTAGTGGTCTCTTGAACATAATAAGTTAGGTCTCTTAAGCTACATGATATGTTTATCCCCCACCGTTAGTACACATAGCACTTCCCTGTAGTTTGTAATGCCTTTTAGAAGTTTTCTATCAAGTAGTGAAGAAAGCGGGTGTGTCACATGGTAGGGCTGGGCATAACAGGTTACACGAACTTGTTAAGACACGAACACGAAACCTGTAAACACGAACATGACACGAAATCTATTTGTGTCATTTTTTTCAAACACGAACACAAACATGTGTATAACAGGTTAACATGATAAAACACGATAAAGAACACCTAGTAAAACAGGTTAACACGACAAGACACTAAAAGACACGACAAGACACGATAAGACACGACAAGACATGATAAAAAACACGATAAGACACGACGAGACATGTTAAGACACGAACACGAAAACATGTAAACACGAACACGACACGAAAATAAACAGGTCTTAACGTGCCGACCTGTTATAGACACGGAACCTGTTAAGGCCAAACACGAAACTTGTTAAAATCGCGTACGCTCATGTCAAGTTATCGTGTTCGTGTTTAAATTGCCAGCCCTGGTCACTGGTGTGGAGGATAAAGTGTTGTAGGACAATAGTCTTTGTCCCTAGTTATCCGTTGATGACAAACGGACAAATAGTTCTAAACTCTGTAAAAAGTTATTATAATATTGAAAATGCATTCCACAATATATCAGTTTATTATTTTTTAATCTGTTTTTCACTTCCACTCAAGTGATACGCAATGCATTACAAGTGTGCTCGTCAACTTGAGATTACCTAATCTAGTTGACTATTGGGCGTAAAAATAAACTTTGTTTTGAAACAAATATGGGTTTGTGTAAAGAACACCTGTCTGCAAACTCTTAATCAGTTCTCATTATTGGCGGATGTTTAGCAATTATTCTTCACAATGAACAATCATCACCAACTTACCCAGTAAATCTCACTATAACGAAAAGTTATTAGTATGGTCTACGGAGAATACGATGTAGGCACACATTTCCCCTATCCGTAAAGACGAAGCATAGTGAAGGCCCGGGGTGTCCCACCATACAATTAGATTTTGATAAATTATTTACTCCTTCACGATCACATGTAAACGAAGCAGACTAGATAAATAAATTTATCAACTATAAAAAAACATACAAAATTTATCAACATATGAAAAAAAAAAAACAAAAGAAACATACAAACTGCCACCATAAACAAACCGAATTTCGCTTCTGAAAGTCAACTTCATTTCTCCGCGTTTATTTTTTATCATGACTTGTGTTTTTTTTTTTTTTTTTAACAAAAAGAAACCAACTTGAGAAAGTTCTTTTGTCAGTACTTCAAAGACTTCAACTTTGACATTCTTCAGCATGAAGCAACAAGAATTTTGGATACTATATAAAGCCCATGTGGGTCTCCCGCCAATTCATACAAATCAGAACTTTACTTTCAATGGATCCTTCAACCCAAACTCAACTCGATTTCCATACATTTTTGCACGATTGGGATGATCGGTTTGGAGCATTACCTTCACCAGCTTCTCCACCATTTCAATCCCTTGATCAACAAGACGAGTCAACACTTCAACAACTCATCAACCAAGTCATGACTCACTATCATGAATACTTCCATGCAAACGCGCAAGTTCGTCGCCAGAATGTTTTTCTTGTTTTGTCACCACCTTGGTTCAGCTCCTATGAGCGAACCTTCATGTGGCTGGCTGGCTTCAGGCCAGGTCTTGCCATTCATGTAGTGAAAAATTGTGGTCTCGAGTTTAGCTCGGATCAGGATGAGAGGTTAGAAAGATTGACAACTGAGACTAAAGACGGAGAAAGGATGATTACGGATAGGCTAGCGTGGTTGGAGCAGCAGTTGGTAGAACCACCAATGCTCGCGCTAGCGAGGATGGGAGGAGCGGATGTGAATGGGATGGTGCATCAAGCGGATACCGTGGTGGATAGGTTAGCGCAGGATATGGAGGTTTTGGTGAATGCGCGGATTATTTGAGAGAGAACACTGTGGCTAAGGTGATGGGGATATTGACTACGGCTCAAACGGTGAGGTTCTTGGCGGCTATGGTGCACCTTCAGCTGAGGATTCGGCAGTGGGGGGCAGCTGTTGAATGCTAGCTAGTTCGACCTACAAAAGCTTTTGGCTAGTGGTAGCAAAGTGTTGTAATAAATGTGTTTTCATTCAAGTGGTGAAGATAAATCTTATAAGCAGTAAAGTAAAGTTGAAATGCTAAGGTGGAAGGTTTAATTAGTTAATAAATTAAATGTTTGAATGTTTAGAATTATCTAGTTTGTTTAATTAGTATAGATAATAATGTGGGGTTAGTATTAGAATAGACTTGGTAGAACTATTTGAGTAGGATTAGTATGGTAATATTGTTATAAATAAGGGTCTAGATTAATGCTTTTATTTGTCCCTTGTTTGTAGTTCTTTTGGTTGAATAAAAGAGTCGCAGGTTTGTCTCTCCATATATCTCGTGTTTGTGTTTAATCTAAGTGTCTGGGCCAACAGTGGCAAAGGTCAAAAGTCACGTGTTGGAGTTTAATGTGTAGCAGTTAATCTACCCGAACAAAGATCTATTGTCAATGGCGGTGCTTAGTTTTCTGTCTTTATGATGTGTCATTATTAAATCGTTTGACCACAAAATATGCTTCCACACGTACTTCTCTGCCTTTTAACTTTTGTTTGAAAAAAAGCCGTTTTATTCGGAGTGAAGTAACATTTAGAGTGGGGTAGAGAGTCCTTCTGAAGAGGTGAGTGAGATGTCTATCGCCTGTTGTAAAAGTTATCGTTCAAAAAAATAAAAATTAATGGGTAAGGGTGGGTGGGGTGGTCATCACACCAGCACTCCTATCATACTCAATCACCTTTTGTCACCTCTTTTATCACAATTCTTCATTACACTCATGGGGTCGAATGACACCAATCACTAAACTTTTTTTTAAATCTACTAAATAAACTACTTCTCGCCGAAAACACCGTCGTCGACGTGATCCCCTGTTTTTAAACACCGTCGTCAGATTGAATCCGAACAATTAAACAACTATGCATAAAATATTAGTTTAATGTATATTTACGATTATAATTTAATATAT
>JAUTDX010003258.1:0-50920 GCA_030844895.1 Ambrosia x helenae | reverse complement strand
AGTTAACTAACTACAAAATCTTCTAATCATTGCATGTTCATAGTATTCTAATCAGTAATAACTCATATTCCCCACAAAATCTAATTTTACGTGATAACATGAACACTTTGTGTTTTTTTTTCTGTATGAACGAAACCCCACAAAAAATAATAGTAGATTTTTTCTCCGTTTTTTTATATAGCACTATGGTACTCGTTGGAAAGATAATAAAACGCTCGTTAATTTGGTGTAATTTTTTTCTTTAAAAAATCCCGTATATAAAAAGATATAAACGTTTAAAAGTTATGGGAGGAAATATGAGAGAGAAAATTTTAAAATTTATTTTTAAATTCTTTTTCCTAAAATAACTCAATTTAATTAAAAAAGAAAACAATTCAAAAAACACCAAAAAACTCTCCATTATGATGCCACGTGGCACAAGGTTGGGGCCCTCCATTGCACGCCACGTCAGCAAAAGTCTTTTCTTTTATATAGATATATAGATTAGGGGGTGTTTATATGTATATTTTTAAACTATTTATTTAGATTTTATTACTAATTCATTGATTATGGTTAGAAAAAAGTAACCTTCAAAAAGTCATAGAAACCAAATCAAGATGAATATCCTAGATATACAATAAAAAACCTAATATGTTTCATTTCTTTTGACTCAACTTGAAAAAACAAAAGATTTGGTTCAAGGTATTTTTCAAATGAATTACAAAAACCGATAATTGTAATCCTAGAAAAAAAGGTTTTAAGTCATCTACTGTTTTGTTGCCCCAAAACTGTCTGTTACGGTCTTACAGACATACAGGTATGAATATGAATGAAAAATGATCCCTATTAGGAGACACCTCAACGTCACTTAAGCATCATAGTAGTGTTCAAGAGCCGAGCCGAACCGAACGGGACCTTTGCTCATGCTTGGCTCATTTACAAACCGAACCGAGCGGAGCGGCTCGTTTACAACCGAGCTGAAAGCGAGCGAGCATTGTTCGAGCGTAAATTTTTTTAGAGCGAGCGTCGAGCGAGAAACGAGCGAAGAGTAATTTGGACAACCATGAAATTGGAGTGTTATCTTTAATGTTTTCGTTGTCGAGTGACAACTTAGGTGGAACTGTCTGATGAGGACATTAATATTGAGGTTCGAGTGTCCAAAAATGAGGCTTACGTTGAGGCAATGAGCATACTACAAAGAACAATTGTCACTTTTGTGACATAGTGTGATATCAAGTGATGAATAGGGATGGACGGCTAATAACAAAAAAGAAGTCAAGGTTGTCATGTTACGAGTTAAAGTTTTACTATTAAACTTAGTATTAAATTTTTATTTGATAAACGGGCTAGTCATATTTTATTTGCATATATTGAGCCAAATGTTATGCATAAATCTATAAATATTATTGTGATTTGTGGTTATATATATAATAAATAAATAATAATTTATTCGAGCCGAACCGAGCCGAGCAGACCTTTGATCATGCTTGGCTCGTTTACAAACCGAACCGAGCCGATCGGCTAATTTACAACCGAGCGGACGATCGATCGAGCGAGCGTTATTCGAGCATTTTCCGAACGAGCGGCGAGCGATCCACGAGCGACGAGCGATTTGAACAGCCCTACATCATAGGTATCCACACACCATGAAATAGGTGTAACCGTGTACTGTGAATGTGGAAATAAAGTTAATACACTGTCTTTTGATTGCTTAAAACACGAAAAGCGTATACAATCAATGCCCCTTTCTTTGTGACAATGCTCACGCCTGGGCACCCACGCCCAAACATGCCAGTGAGGGCGGTGTGCAATGTCTAAAGAGCTGAGTGGCACTCTCACTTATGTCTGTAACAAGTGGTTTGATTGTTAAGTAAACTAAAATATCAGATACTTAATTAACACACAACAAAAAAAATCTCAAACAATTTTTGAAGATGAAGTATGTCCGATTTGCCGTAAGGCATGCTTGGACAAATACGGGGAACACGCGGTCCACTGTAAGGAGCTGCCTGGTTTCAAATATAGGCATGACTGGGTCTGGGACGTTCTTTGGGACATTTTAAGAAGGGTTGGGATCTCAGCCAAGAAAGAGGCTCTAGTGAATTTCCTCTCGGACCCCGCAGAAGGGAGATCCAACGCTACGTCCAGCAGACCTGCTTGTCTTTGGGTGGGCCGGGGGAAACACGTTTTGTGTCGACCTAACAGGTGTATCTCCCCTGGTTGGTTTGAGGGATAATGGTTTTGTAGTAGGGCAAAGCGGTGCGGAAAGCAGAAGCGAAGAAGGTTGAGAAGCATGCTAAAGCTTGTGAGGAGAACCAACACGTTTTCGTACCCCTGGCTTTTGATACCTTCGGCTCTTTGGCACCGGAAGCCATTCGTTTCCTGTCCAGAGTCCAACAGGTTATTCATAGCAGTGTCTCGACTCCGGGGGGGGGGGGGGGGGCAGGGGTTCATTTTTAGTAGGCTATGGTTTGTCATCCAGAAAGGGGTGGCGGCGCAGCTTGTTGCCCGCCTGCTATCTTCATGTAATTTTTTCATGATTATGTTTTAATAAAAAATCCAGCTAGAGTTTAACTTGCAAAAAAAAAAAAAATTTGAGTTTTTCTCTAAAGAATTCATAACTCATCTATCTATATAATAATTGAGGTCACTTGGGTTGAATCAAGGCCTTAGAGAGGGTTTGAGGTATCCATATTAAATATGGAGCTCCAAGTTTTTGAGTATTCTTACTGTTTTACTTGGGTTCGGGTATTAGTACCCGATCCATTGCCCAAACTGTGCCCTGAATACCCGCATATAAAAATACCCTTTTCCCAAATACCCTCATATAGAAAACCCTTTTCCTATTGTATCTCATTCTTATACGACAGCCTCCATCGCTCTCTGCCTCCCATATATCGGATTTGGTCCTAATGTTCGTCTCCAGGGTATGATTCTCTGTTCTTAACCCTACTTCAATCTTCTGCAATCTTCTTCAGGAAGCAAAAGGTTCTCATATTATCAATAAATATTCACTCCGTTTCAATCAAACAACAAATATGGCTTCGCAATCTTCTTCATTCGTGAAAAGGTTCGCTTTTTATTAACATGCTATCTCTGTTATATTAGAACTTTAGATATGCTAAAAATGTTAAACATGTTGCTTTGTAAATTCTTCTTTGGTTTTCAAATTGGTTGTATTTTAGGGTTTATACTATTTTAACACATTCTTATGTTGATTTCACATTTTTTTAAAACTGAATCTGCTTTCATTTTCAATGGATTCTTTCAGTTCCGGGGAGTACTCGGATATCTTATGTTTTCTCCGTTATGATGTTCGATGTGGGTTTTATTTTCTCTTATTTGGAACCGCCGCAAACAGGATGACGGAACGATTTAGATCTCGAGAGTGATTAGGGTTTGAACTTCATTTCGTTGTGTTTATTATTTCTTTTCATCTTAATTTTTTCATCTGCATTCAAAGTTAATTAAGCAATCTGATGTGAAGTTTTTATCTAATTTGTTGTTCAATTGTTTGTTAAATAAAATATAATTGGTCAAATAGGTTGATCGGGTCAAATAGTTTAAAGTTGCCGCAAACAATATAATTTCATATATTCTTTAACTATTTTATTTAAATTTTTACTTAGTATTTGCGTTTTCATTATATTGTGTTTTGATATAAGTTGATGACATTTATTCGTAGAGCCGTGAGAGTAATATATTGTTGTCAACTTTGTGTAACAGATCAATAATGGCCTACTTTTGTAAAGGTTGACAGAGTTTACAGCAAAAGAGATAACTCTCCTGCGTTACTTTTTCTTGGTACCATCTTGACGCATTTACATTTTTAGATTTCCAGAATGATAGTTATAATGTTGGAAAAGGTTAAGTTAGTAACATGAAAATATTGTTACGGATGATGGAGGTGGAATGGACCCAGATGGTATTCGGAAGTGCATGAGCTTGGGATAACAAAGAAAACAAACAACACAATTGGGCAATGTAACCGTTTTGTAGACAAACAACCCAAAGTGTTGGTCTTTTATCCTATACGTTTCTATGAAGAACTGGACAGGATGACGTTATTGTCCCAATGGTATATCTAAACTCATATTCTTTAGAATAACTGTATGTTCTTTTTTATCATTCTTATGTTATTGTCTCATTGGCAGATTGATTTTGATATCTCGAAGCATTGGGCAGAACCAATATTATATGGCACTCAGGAGGATTGGTCTACTAACTTAAAGACAATTCTCGAATGGTCCCCGTTTTCTAAAAAAGACGACCTAATTCAACAGGTTTGTTTATGTTCTATACTGATTTTTTAGTGACCTATAGTATTTCAACTTTCGTTGCAACATTTTTTTTCTTTTTTTCAGTTTGAAGACATTGGGTCACATGGGACGAAGATAATCATATTTAACTTTATGGCTTCATGATGAAGGCATCTATGAGTTGAACTTTGATGAAGATGAGGAGGTTTTCCTTTATAGACTGTTTTGGTTGACCATTTTTTTGATGATAAGAATATTATTATACCAGTACTAAAGATTGTTTTGGTTGATCTTTTTGATGTTTTTTCTAGAGGCTATCCTCATGTGCGATCTCCAAGGTTGAGGTGGTTGCTTCAACGGGTCCTGGTGTTCGGTTTTTTCAACTCTATGCAAGTCCCTTTTATCCTTACAAGAAAATTTCCAACATACACACGGTTATTTAATGAATTAGTTCAGAATTTTATACTAATTGCCCCCTAAATGTTTATGCCAAATGCTAGGTGTATAAGGACAGTAATGTGGTAACTCAGCTGGTTAAGCGAGCTGAAAAGCTGATTTGGCCATTGTCCTCACTGTAGATACTCCTAGACGTGGCCGAAGGGAATTTGATATAAAAAACAGGTATATTATTACAATATTATTAGCCAATTATTATATATACGTGTTATATTTTTTAATGGTGTCCTTATACAGATTTGTACAATTTCCAAATCTATCCGTTTATAAATGTTGATTAATATTCAAGTAGTACGAGTTAGCTAACAATGAGACATGTTGAGTTTAGCCCAATGCTTTCAACCTCCTAAACGAAAATTTGAAAGAAATGGCTCAGCCTGAGTGGCTGACCCATTTTACTCATTCATAAGAATATCCATTTGACTTAAAGGTGTATAAATCTTTACCTGGCTGGTAAGTATTTACAATATTTGAAAAAAAAACATAGTAAAAACAAAATACTAAAAATACTAAAGATAACCAAAGATCATAATTCGCCTATTTGGGGAACAAGAAACTCTCTTTAATTAAACAGAGTGAAAGTTGAATTTTTGACAAATTTTAGGCATGAAAGCTCAACTTAAAAAAAAGTTTGGAAGAACGGCCAAGAAATCAAGAATCGTAACGGGTTGGGGCTTCATATTTCAACTGCCAATCCTAAGTTTTAAAATTGTCAAAAGTTTTACTCACTCTTAATTTTACTTTTTTCTCAAAAGGCGATGTTTGTCTCTATGCTCGAACCCTTGACCTTCAAAGGGAGCTTCACTTGAACTCCATAGGCTTTACTACTGGACCCAAGTCCCCACCCTTTTACTCACTCTTATTGATTAGTGTTTTATGTTCCCCGCATTGTCAAATTTTGGTATCGTTTATTTTTCTTTGCAAGTTTTCTTAAATACGCAAGTGAATTATGGAATTGTTTCTGGACTTCGTATAAACAAACATTTCTTCTGTTTACTTTGAATATTTTTAGTTAGAATTTTATTATTATAGCAATAAATTTCTATCCTCTGTTATTCTTGGTTAGGCAATTTTTATATACTTAATTTTCATTGAAACTAACTGTTATATGCTTAAATCTTTTTATCTGCAGTGATTGAAAGTGTACATGTGGTGGGGAACCACATTTCTGATCAAGTTGTTGAACCACCGGAGGAATCTCAAGGGGAAGTCGTGCTCGATCCTCCAGAAAACGTTAGGTTAGGTCCATCACACCTTTAGGTACAACTTCAAACGGGCCTGTTGGGTTGTGTTAATCCGCAAACACCTTTTTCTATATTTTTAACATCTTTATAGTGTGTTGATTATGAAGTATATGAGTCATTACTCATTATAAAACAACAGAAATGGACCTAACCTAAGTCCTAAACCCCATTGGCTTATCTGATGTAAGATAAATGCAACCTCTGTTAACTTATTTCAAGAAAATTTAACAAACAAACATATAGTAGGATGCATTTTGGTTATCTAAGATAATGAAACTAAGTAAAGGCATACAGTAGAAGACAATGAATATCTTCCACCGTTTGTCGCCATCACTGATTTCTTCCACCATTTGTCTCCATGAAAGGTATGTGCTTTATCTTGTTTAGTCTTTTGTATATATATTATAATTGTTCTTTTACTACTTAATAAGGCATGTGTTATTTTTTCAGTTCCCTCGGTCGTACCTATCTTAGCTGTGTGCTAACAAATCATAAGGGTTTTTTTCATTTTTGTACTAACATGTGTGGTCTGATTTAAATTGTTTAATTTTGTGTTTTCCACTTTTGTATAGGTTTGTTCTGAAAAAAGTTCACACACCTATTTTTTTTAAATAACGATGGTCTTTTTTATTTAGGTGCATATGGTTTCTAATTGCATGAATGCGTACATATACGTTAAAGGGTAATACCTTTCTCATCCACTTAGGTGGCTGCTAGCATTTGTACAATCAGTCTGGAGCGTTATCGCGCAGCGTTGTCGCCTTCATTCGCTTTATGTTTTCAGTGTTCGTGATGTTTTGGATCTTTCGCTGCACATGTCTGGATCGGCTAAGAAGAAAAAGGCTGTTTATGCCATCTGCCTCATCATTATTTGGAGCGTCTGGAGGTCCAGGAACGACTTGGTGTTCAATCAGGTGCAGGCCTCAGTTCAGCAGGTAATTAGAGAGATTAAGGCGATGAGTTTTCTTTGGGTCAAGGTGCAATCTAAGCAGTTGGAGTTGGACTGGAACACGTGGAGAAGCTTTAATTTGAATAAGATCGGATGATAGATAGGTTCTGTTTGTAAGTTTGTTTTTGTTTTTGTTTTTGTTTTCCGATTGGTTTTTGTAACTTTTTTGGTCGTGTAGCTTCCCGCTACCCGGTTTGGAATGAAGTTTTGTTGGTCGTTCAAAAAAAAGGTGGCTGCTAGCATATTCGCATCTCATTAATTATTTTGATTTTTGGAATTTCTTTTTAATTCAAATTTGTGTATTGAATTATTTAGAAAGTAAGCAATTGATTTTGAGATTCAATGTTTGTTGATTTCTTGATTTCGAGGTTAGTAGGTGAATTATGAAATTATGATCATATTGACGTGTTTTATTTGAATCAAAACAATGGGATTGCTAAATAAGTTTATTAACATCTCAACTATACAGTAAATGGGGTAAAGCATGCATTTTGTTAAGAGAGCCCAGAGCTTATGAGAAGGAAAAGAGTGACCCATTTCAGTGATATATATTTTTTTAATATGATTCAGACACATTTCTATATATAAAAAACCAAAAGTCGGAGACAAAATGTATATGTTTAATCTTTATATTTTTTTTATCCGATTTTATTTTAGCTGTTAGCCGGAATGTTGATATCACATGGTTAGGGGTGGCAAAATAATGAAACCTACGAGCGTTCATTTAAACACTTAAAGATGTGAATTTTTAATAAATGATGTGTTTAAAGATGATTATTGGAACTATATTATAAAGTTATTTTATTTTATTTGCATCTTCTATCATTTTCCATTTTTTATTTTTTTAACTGTAAAATTCACGGGCCTTTAACATAATGTTTTAATAAAAGCCCATGTGCCCATCTTTAATAAGTGCCCAGACCAACTTTAATTATTTGAATGACTATTAGGAGGTTTTATGCATTATGAATATAGTTCGACTTTTCGGGTTATAGTTTACTTTTTAGTTAGGGATGACATTGTTACATATAAAACATCCAATGTTGTGTTTGAAAAAATGTTTAAATACTTTTTAGATGTGTCACTTGTATTTGAAGAATCCTGTTTCGTCACATGGGGGCTCATATGTAGAGTTATCAAGAGTCGAGATGGATTGAAGATACTAATCTATCAATATAATAATTGAGGTCACTTGGGTTGAATCAAGGCCTTAGAGAGGGTTTGAGGTATCCATATTGAATATGGAGCTCCAAGTTAGTCCCTGTAAATACTCTTTTCTATATTTTAATTGTGCACAATCTTCCATCACACTCTCAATTCCTCACTAACAAATCTTCCAACCAACATTCATCACTCTTCTTTTTATGCATTCTTGCTTCTAGGTATGTATCTTCTTCACTGAGATCGACGGAACTGCATCCATTATAATATGTTCCGATTCATAAACTTTTAAAATAGCCATATCATATGTTCCGATTTGAGTGAAACTTTTATGTTATCGCTAATCAACAAAATACATCCATATGATAAATTCGATTCAATATTCAGTTTATAAATCCTGGTTTATAAAAGTTATTTATAATCTGGAACCATTTCAGATTATAACCAATCTTCAGTGTCATCCTTTTGTTCATTTGCAACACATGTTGAACAATGTGTTTTCAAATAACCGGTCATCAGATTTACATGAAAAATAGCGTGTTACAACATTGAACAGAATCACCGATTTATTATTTTCTTGCTTTACATATATGGATCGTATTTATTGAATGTTTGGATGTTTTTTCATTTGAATACTAGAGTACCATCCAAAGACAAAGATTCGATTATGGCTTATCACAAGGGAGAGCAATTCTTCAAGTTCATGCATGACCCTTCCGCAAGAGTTTTGGTATGATTCTAATTTTCATCTTGATACTTATCTTTGTTAACTTGAAGAAACTGATTATTACTTGTGTTAATGTTGTTTTTAATGTTTAATCCAGACATTGCCGACAGTTATGAACAAATTTTTGGTCTCTAAAAACATACACAACAATGTCGTTACAGTGGCCACATACAAAGGAAAATCTTCGTTGGTTTTATTAGAATTGATAGATGATGTATTAGAATTGTTACTAAGGTTGCACCACAAGAAGTCATTGATGTAGAAATTTAAAACGTTATTTATTTTTTTCATTTTTAATGTAATTTATTTGAATTCTTCATGAGGTTTTATACCTTATTTAATATCATTTGCATTTTATATATATCTCGGTTTAAAATAAATCAAATACTTTAGACAGCAATACATACGAATTGATAATTGATACAAGTAAATCCCATAATAAATGGTGATTGATATATACGCCTAATTAATGTTATTAATGTTATTCATTACATTCAAACCTTAATTAGGATTCCATAATCATCTAATAATAAACGGTTGTTTAATTTATAACATTAATTTCTGATTTTAAGCCATTATCATTCTTAATTGAAAGTTATAATTCGAATTTAAAAGCGTGTAATCAATTTACTAATAATAATGCGTATTACTAAATCCGTTGTAACTTTGTGCTAATCAATTCGGATTTAAGTCCCTAATCAATTCAAAATCCCGAATCTGCGCTAATTTATGGTCACTTTATTGACATTCCTTATGAAAAAAACTCTCATGTTCATTGTTAGTATTATGTATAGATAGATTTATAAATATGTTTTATATGGCCTAATTAATGACATTCAATACATTCAAAGAATAATGCTAATTCCTTAATCAATTCTTAAAAATTTGTCAGTTAATTTATGAAATTAATGACTGATTTTAAGCCATTATAATTCTTAATAGAAAGTTACAAATCGAACTTTTAAAACTGTGTAATCAATTCAGTAATAATGAATAATAATATTTCTTATATTACATTGTGCTAATCAATTGGAATTTAAGTCGCTAATCAATTCAATATTCAGAAATTGCGCAAATTGATCTTCCAAATCGTATTTGGATTGTTCATCGCTGCATAATTCATTCAATATGTTTAATATGGCCTAATTAATGCATTCAATGTTTTGTCAAATGGTAATAATGCATTCAGAATGTTTAAGATGTGTGAGCGTTAGTATTATGTATGTTAGTGTATAAATATGTTTAATATGGACTAATTAATGACATTCAATATATTCAAACCTTCATCACTAATTCCGTAATCAACTCCTCAAAATTTGTGGTTTAATTTATGAAATAAATGTCTGATTGTAAGTAATTATCATTCATTAATAGGTTAGTTACAACTATAGTTTAAATGTGTATAATCAAATGGTAATATTGCAGAATACTATTGCCTATATTAACTAATCACTTCGAAATTATGTGTGTGTCATCAAGTCAGCATCAATTCAGTGCTAATATAAAAATTAAAAAATTAACAGTCATGACTTTAGGTAATTATAATTACGACATTGTTGAACTTTCTATACCTAATAGCTTATTCTTAATTTCGTATTCTGTTTGATCAATGTTTTGTCAAATTGTAATAATTCATTCATTATGTTTAATGTTTAATATGGCCTAATTAATGCATTCAATGTTTTGTCAAATGGTAATAATGCATTCAATATGTTTAATATGTGTGAGCGTTAGTATTATTATGTTAGTGTATAAATATGTTTAATATGGCCTAATTAATGACATTCAATACGTTCAAAGAATAATGCTAATTCCTTAATCAACTCCTTAATCTGTCGGTAAATTTATGAAATTAATAACTGATTGTAACCTATCATTCATTAATAGCTTAGTTACAAGTCGAATTTTAAAGTGTGTAATCAAATGGTAATAATGCATTATACTATTGCCTATATTAACTAAATCAATTCGAAATTACGTGTGGGTCATCAATTCAGCATCAATTCAGTGCTAATTTATGTCCACTTTATAAACATTCCTTATAGATGTAGTAGAATGTGTTAGTTTGCATACAGTCGAAGATTTCCATGGCTGCAGTCGAAGCACAAGCATTTACCATGGTTAACCAAGTTGATGTCAACAGAAATGATGTTTCATTAAAGCTAAAGATTCTTCGGGTTTGGCGTCTACCCGACCATCGCAATCCTAAAGACGTTTACTCAATTGAAATGATCCTCACTGACAAAAATGTAATTCCCAAAGCCATTTTTTTGTTATAGGGTTCTATTTGCGTATTTCATTATTTACTATACACTATACACTATTATATATATAGGATTGGGTTCATATGAGAACCCCCTTGAGTTGCAAGAACTTAAGAACTCCTCTAGACCAATGATAAGGTGACACATATACCCTCTATCATTATAATATTAAAGGGTACAAGAGTAATTTACCCCCATCCATCCCTACCCCACCCACACCCACTCCACACATTTTTATAATTGAAATCTGTTTTTTTTTAAATTAAAACACACACACACAGAGAACACTCATCTCTCTCTTTACTTTCTCTCTCTACTCTCTCTCTCACGAACACTCCTCTCTCTCTACTCTCTCTCACAAACACACTCCTCTCTCGCTCTCTCATCGACGGTGGTGTTTGGGTTTTGGATGGTGACGGGTGGTGGTTTGTGGTGGGGGGTTTTCAGCGGTGGTTCGTGGTGGTGGTTTTCAGCGGTGGTTCGTGGTGGGATTTTTCAGCGGTGGTTTTGGGAGCTGGATGGTGGTGGTATGGGGGCGGTGGTCGTGGCTGTGGAGGTAGGGGGTGGAGGGAGATGGGTGGGGTCCGATGGTGTTTTTTGGGCGGCGGTCGATGGTTGGTGGTTGTTACTTTGTTATTATTATTATTATTGTTTATTTTTTTGCAGATCTGAAACGGACCAGGAGAAGATGTGAGAGGCAGAGGGGGTGGTTGTTGGTGGGGCGGTAGGGGGCGGAGGGGAGGGGTGAATGGTGGCGGAGACGGTGGTGTGCAGGTTTCCGGTGGCAGGTTTCCGGTGCCGATGGTGGTCCGATCAGGTATTATTATTATTATTAATTTCTGTTATTATTATTATTATTAATTTATGTTATTATTATTATTTTAGTTTATGTTGTTATTATTATTATTTATTATTTATTGTTGTATTATTATTTTTATTTTTGTTATTATTTATTATTATTATTTTCTGTTATTAGTATAATAAATGTTATTATTATTAATATTATTATTATTTTTTTTTCTGTTTTTTTTTGTGTGCAAAAGATAGCATTTTTTTTGTTGAAATTTTGGGTTTTTTGGTAGGGAGATGCTATGAAGATGACGATGTTAAAACACCAGTGTAAAAATACGAAATGTGTAGATGTTTTTGATGTAAAAAACACTGGTGTAACATACCAGTTACACCAGTGTAAATATAAATTTATAGATGTTTGATGTGTAGATCTTTGTAGTTTTGGTGTAGAAGTATGTGTATACATGTTTTTGGGGGTTTTACACCAGTGTTTTTGTGTAGTAGGTTTTGTGTATGGCAGATTACACCGGTGTAATAACGAATGTATAGATGTTTTTTTTGGGTTTTACACTAGTGTTTTTGTGTAGTGGGGGTGTGTATGGTAGATTTACACTGGTGTATTTTACACCAGTGTAAATCATCCTCGATGACTTTATCTGATTATTTGTTTTAAAAAAGTTAAGAAATTAAAAATTAAATACATTAAAAAAATATTATATTTTAAATAATTGAATAAAAATTAATATAGTGATTATAATATTTTTTTCATTCTCTTTCTATGTGTTTTTACTAAAACACCCTTAAGTGTACTTTATTATTTTTAATCCACATATGAAGACAAAAAGCTAATCATGTAAAGACAAAAACCTCAAGATTTAATCTCAACCATTGGTTTCACAAGATCAATGGCTTAGAATGGTTCCTAAGGTTCTCAAAATAACCCAACCCTATATATATATATATATATAGTAATATTTTGTTTTGGATTTATATAGTCTTATATTTTACTTGGATATATTATTTACTCGTAATAGTATTCCACTAACAATATTGATATTTCTTTGTTAATTAATAATTTACAGGGTGACAGGATTCAAGCAAATGTTTTTAAGCGATTGTTTTTTTAGATTTGAGAGGTTTTTGTTCGAAAATGCTTCCATTATTATAAGAAATCCCGGAATTGGAGTCAATTCATCTAAGTACAAGTTTGCATTAAACCCAAACAAACTGTGCTTGAATATGAACACTCATATTTCTGATGATGTCGATTTTCAAGGTCTAGATTTTGGGTTTTCTTTTGTCCCCTATCAAAAAATTCTGGACAAGGAGGTTGATGAAAACGTCACAATAGGTATGCATCGTCACTATCTACTTATTTGTGGTAAATTCTAAACCATAACGGTATGATAAGTAATGAGGTTACGTTAATGTTTGTTTATATTATTATATAGATGTCATCGGACATGTTAACAAGTTCTTCAACAATGATGATAAAGATAAAAAGGCTGTCGCTGGTAAGAAGAAGTTAACAATGGAAATTCAGGATATCGAGTATGTATTGGTTTTATGCTTTGAATTTCATACAACTTACAACTAACGGAATATATGCTTTGTTTTTTACACTAAAATAAAATTTTCTTTTTGAAGCGGTTTGAACATTTATGTAACATTGTGGGATACTTATGCCATGGAGATGTCTAAATATGTGGCGACTCATCAAACGGAGAAACAATTTATTATAATACTGCAGTTTGGCCGATTGAAGTTTTGTAATGGTTGGTTACATTTATTCACTGTTTGTAATATGTAATTGTAATTGTGTTGTATTTGTCATATAATTATATTTATACATGTTTAGTACTTTACATATACTACTTTTTATTTTGAATTTTAATTTTAATATTGTTGATATTCAGGAAAACCCTATGTTTCTAACTCTTTTGGAGATTATGTTAGTCGACTGCTCATTAATGAAGATATTGAAGATATCAACAAGTACAAAAAGGTAAACAATACTATGTTTTCAACGATTTACAATATCGTAAACTTGTACCAATTTTTGTGTGAAAGCATTTATGTGTAAATCAATTTTTTATTATTATCCGGTTTGGGTAAGAAAATGTCTGATAATCCTTCCTCATCTTATCGACCATATGGAACGTCTATGTTCTATTCTGATGAAGATGAATTTCTGCACAACACTCCTTTTAGCAACATTGGGGATATTTGTGAGATACAGGAGGTAAGGATAATGTTCGTGCTTTTATGTATGTATAGATTTATTGTATATAATTACCATGTATATCTTTAAGTGTATTAGGTTAACATTATTGATATTGTGTTTTTCTTAATATAATTGTCCATTTCATACCCAATTCTTTCTTTTTTTCGGTAACTAATTCTAATATTCATACAGGAGCAGCCTTTGGTGTTATTGGGTACTATTACAGACCTATTTGCCGAATTTGGTTGGCACTATATGGGTTGTCCCAAATGTACCAAAAAATGTTGTATTGATTATGTAATCAAACAAGTTGGGGAAGGAAGTTCTGAATTCGAGGAAGAAAAGGTTTTCCAATGTGTGAATGTTAATTGTAGTGCCAAACAAGTCGTGCCTACACCAAGGTTGAGTTTGTATATTAAATATACATTAATATAAATGAAAAATGATTGATTAAAAATAAAATTATATAAAATGCATGACATCTATTTTTTTTTGCCAGGTATAAAATTCAGGTTCGTGTACAAGATCTTAATGGTGCTGTTTCTCTTACGTTGTTTCATTGTGACGCTGCACAACTTCTTAACAAAAGTGCTTCTGACTTGCTTGATGAGAATACGGTAGTTCATATTATTTTCCCTGTATATATAGAGTTTGTTATTAATTGTTCTTTAATTATATTTTTTTATTATATAAATATTTATTGATTCGTTTTATATAGGTTGGTGATATAGTTCAATATCCAGAAGAGATTAAGGCTTTGTTGGAAAAAGAACTAGCTTGCATTCAAAACCGTTGTATCTGGCTTCAATTTGAACAACAAATATGATGTTTATGGTGTAACTAAGATAAGTGATGATCCAACCATTATCTCGGAGCTTAAGAAAAAGTTGTACGTAGGACAGGTACATTATTAAATCCTATTTGTTATTAAGAAAACTTTTATTTATATCACATATATTCTTTGAATGTAGAATTCAATGTTCTTTTTACAGCCTACTGAATCTGAGTCAATCCACACATCTATTTTAGCAATGCCGTCTAATGATATGTCAGTTGCTAAGGTACAATTTTCTTCCACATTTACATTCGTATTAAAAGCGTTACATTTTTTTTATTACTTAAACAACCATTACTACATTGACCTAATATATGTTTATAAATGTTTTCTTCTTTAGGAATCTAAATCAGACACAGGCGATAATGAAACGCCAATTTCCTTTGCTGATAAGAAAGTTTATGTTGAAGGCGAACAATGTTCTATCAGGTCGAAGTATCATATGGTTAAGCGTAAACTTATTGACTCAATTTCTGATGATGAAAGCACATCAATGCCTTCAACTAAGATTGGAAGTGGTGGGAGTAGGGAGAAAGATAAAATGGAATGAAATTTCACCATCTTGCTAAAGCCACTGGAAGAGAAGTAATGGTCTTAACCATATTAATGGTCTATGAGTTTTTTTGCTTTATGTTTTTTTCTAATTATGTTTGAACAATTTCACTTTGTTATTTCCTATTTTTGTTAATTCCCAGTATTTGCTACTATTTCAAAGGTATGCTACCATAATTTTGTTGACTGTCTATGTTATGTTTGAATACATTGGGTAAGTGATTGTCGAAAAAATTGAAAACCACTTTGTCTTTATTAACGGTTGGTCAGATTTATTCAAAAGCTTGCATTTGGTTCCATACCTGATGGTTTTTCATCAATTTGATAAACTAAAGATTAAGCTAAAGATTTTTGGGTTTGAAGGTTATCAAACTATAATTTCAAAAGAATAACTTCGTCATGTCAAGGACAGTGATACAGGATATGACCGCTTTTAAAAGATGATGGCTAAATTAAATGCTAAACAATATCATGACTTCACTATTATTGTTAGGGATCGCATTGTGAGTATTTTATTTTCCTCTTTATATTAACATCCTTACTAATTTATTCAAAAAGTTTACTTACTCATATGTTAGTTTATATTTATATGATTATATATTTATTGTTTCATTAGCATCTGCCAAAGGAAGTTGTTAAGATGGCGGAACTTGAACAAAGCAGTCTGCTTATAACAGTAAGGAATCTTGATGGTATTGAACTTCAGATGTCGCTTCGTATGGAAAAGTCAAAAGAGGATTTTAGGTTTGCTATTGAAAATTGGGGTGAATGGTTGAAGGAAAATGGGATAGAAAATGGTAGTTTTGCCACATATAGGTACATGAAGACTGAAGGTGTGCTTACTCTAACTTCAGTTTACAAAATTGGAAAAACGAGAAATTAAGAAGCGCAAGGCCAAAAGAGATATTTGATAATGTTTGATTTTTACGTCATATTGTCTTTAACCCTCTTTTTTTAGTAATCTTTCTTTTTAATACTGCCTAATATGTGAACTTACCAATGCAAGTATGACATTTTGATTGGTTTTTTTTTCATGGTAGTTGATTGTTTGTTTTGGAATTGCATGTTAATATTATGTTAGATATATTGATTGGTTTTACGGACAGTCAACTTGAATAATAGAACTCTTAGTTTAATATTATTTTTAATTTACTTTGGTTTGCACCGTAGGTCCCCACGGGGCTCTAACCTAGTACATGATAAAGCTGAAAACTGTATGTATCAATACTTAATCTCATACATGATAAAGCTGAAAACTGTATGTATCAATATTTAATTAAACATAGAAAAATATGTAAATATCAACGTTTATCTAAAAAAGTATTTTTAATGCACGGGTGTTAATTTCATGGATGTATCAATTATTAATTATTAATTTTAATATACGTGAAGGTTTTTTATTTCCTTTGGATTGGGTAACAGGAGAAATGGACATATTATTTTAAAAAAGGGACACGTGGAGGAAAACGACAGGCTAAAATGCCACCTATTGTCTTGCATTTCAAAAGGTAGGAATGGTGGTTGTAATGAAGAGTAAAGAGGGTCTTGTCTCCCAAAGGGAACAAACACTTGGCACCTTATCATCAACAAATGCTTTATAAGGCTTGTGTATATGTCATTTAATTTATACATTTAAATTTAGATAGATAATGTATGTTAATTTAAAAATCTAAAAAATATAATGTATCTTTTGTTTAGGATACGAGAAAAAAAATCAACACTAATCAATGTAGCCGGGAATCAATTCGAATAGATTTTAAACCAAAAATATGGTTTGTATTAGTTGCTTTGTGCTCAAATCAATCTAAAGTTATCGGCTTAGGTTTTTGTTTTGGTATAAACAGTGGCGGATCTAAAATGAATTTCAGTAGTAACGTTTTTCATTTTTTTCATTTTAGTAGCAACGTTTTCCAAATTTCGTAAAAAAAAAACAAATTTTCCACTATTTTTTCACTAAGCACACGAAGTTGAGCAGCAACGGACGCGACACCTAGTTATTAACTAAATCTGCCCATGTGTATAAATTCGATCCGGTTGGTGTCAAATGTTTCTGCCAAAAAGGGTTGGTCCAAAGTTTTAACCTAAAATTCTTGTTAACCAATCAGTGATGAATTAGCCAAACACTATTTTTAACCAATTATTGATAAATTTAGGTATGAAAACTTTGCCTTTTAACTTTTATTTTGGGAGAATACTCCGTCTCTTAACTTTAATTTTTGTTGTTTTAAAATAACTAAAACCATTATGACTAGGATAAAAACTAGTCAATTGTCTATTAGAGAGCACTATATGCTTTTGGGAGCTTGGTTTGGGAAAAACATTTCTGATAATGTTTTATTATTTTATTTTCTTTATCTTCTATTTTTTTTTCTATCTTCATGTGCAACATTTTTGTTAGTTGAAGTATTGTTTAAAATGTCAAAAATAAATCTAATAATTAAATGCCATATTACTCGAACAACGAAAGTGCTACTTGTATGAACACGACATCAAAATGCTGTTGGTGGGTCGGGTTTTACCGCAATGCGTTTTCAGGCGGCGGGTTTTCCCTGGGAGCTGATGTAAAATTATTGGTGGACTCGGGTTACTCTCGGAGTACTCCTTTGTCCAGTGGGTACTTCCTTAGTGATCGAGATTGATTTGTTAACCGTTAAAAAAAATAACAGGGCAGAGGGTATGTACTATGTAGTATGTACATAGGTATAATAGTATATTGCTCGAGGCTTCTGTGTGGGCTCAATGGAGCGAGCCCATTGCACGCAAGAATTTGGCCCAAATTAACTTTTATACACAGAAAACATAACATATGTTTCAAGTAAATGTCCCACAAACTAAATCTCTGTTTGAAACAAATTTAACACTGAAAATTTGATAATGCAAACTAGACCAACCCGTATAGCCGTATAGTTGGTTGATTTCCATCAGACGAAACGCTTGAAGATCATCATTAAGCCTATTAAGTTGTAAACAAACCGTCAAACACCTCGTGGAGTGGCAGGTGTAACCGATTTCACGACTGGGCCATCTTAATCGAGACTCTTGGAAAGGTTACGTGCCATGCCCTGGAACGGCCTTTACCATGAAACTCGAGTATGTGTTGAGCAATGATAAATCCTTCATAAGAATATAGGATATTTAATCAATATATTGATCATAGGATAAAAGAGATGTCTACTCGCAACGCAGCATAAGAAAAATGTCTATAACCTGTCTTGACGAGACAGAAACACAGTACAAATACGACATGAAAATACCCGCTTAATTATTTGGATTATTTTTGTTTGACCCATTTACAACCTTCCAACTCTTTCAACTCATGTAGATTAATGGGGTATAAGTGTAAAACAGGCCGTGTTCACGTTTCATGATTTAAGTGTGCCTAGACTAGACTAGAGTTGACCAGAAATAAATACATCGGTCGTGCGGTTTCAATCAGTTAATCCGTCAACCAGACACGATTGCCACCTCTAAATTGTTCTCTGTCATCAAACAGCAATATCAATATCAATGTTACAAAGTAGACACTTCAAATTAAACTTTGTGCTTCAGTTCTTGCTATTCATTGCCATCAAAAGGCTTCAGAGCCTGCATATCTGCATACAGTGCATATTACAGATTTGCAAAGGTAATATGACAAAACACAAATAAACATTGTTATTATTTATTCAATAAAAGTTACCATATCAAGAACATCAAATTGAAGGGAAACAAAATGTATAACCTCATTCAAAAAAACCATTTCATCTACTTACAACCAATTTCACTGGGCGTCTTCGCATCAATCGACAAAGCATGCAACCCACTTTGCAACTCATCTCCTAACAAAGAATAAACAAGCCTATGCCTCTTAACCACACTCTTCCCTTCAAACTCCTTCGAAACCACTTTCAACTCAAAATGCGTCTCCCCATCGTTACTACTCCTCACTCTTGCATGCCCCGAATGCTCATTCGACACATCTTTTACCTCCAACTCAATCGGCTCAAGCGCCCTTTTTAATATCTCAACTATCCTCTGTCCTCTACTTCCCAAAACACCATCATCCACATCATCACCACCACCACCATCATCATCATTATCATCATCATGATCATCATTATTAATATTTGAATCCTCAATTGGGTCCTCAAAACTCGAACCCAAATCGCCTTTTTCAACAGAATCTTGAACAACCTCAACCCCTTTCTCAGCTTCAACAAACAAAGCAAAAGCCTTTTTCTGCATCAACTTCAACATATTCAAGAACCCATTATTCCTAGAAGGAGTCAAACTCTGTTGCAAACCCAACAACACAACAAAATCAGGAGACACCCTCAAAATCTCTTCAACAGTATGACCAGACAAACCATTAACCAATAAAGCAGCTAAACCTTTAGTAAGCACAGAGTCAGAATCAGCCTCAAAGATAACATTTTTATTATTATTATTATCAGAATCAAAGTAAGCTGTTAACCAGACCTGAGAAACACAACCTCTGACCTTATTATCATCTGTTTTGAAGTGGGGTTGAAGGGGTTTAAGATTCTTGCCATAAAAGAGTAGCTGTTCATATTTGGCTCTTGGGTCTTGAACAGACTGGAAAAGGTTGATGATTTGTTGAAGGTTTTTAGGGAGTTGTTCAATGGGTTGGAGTGTGTTATTAATATTATTATTATTATGGGTTGATGATGAAGAGTGGGATGAATTATATGATTGGGTGGGTATTGATTGGATTGTGATTGGTTTAATGAGTGAAAGGTTTTTAAAGGGTTTAAGAGGGAAAGAAGAGAGGGTTAGGGGTTTGAAAATTGGTAATGAATTGGGGGATTTGGGGAAGAACAAACGGAAAGAGGAAGAGAAAGAGAAAGAGAAAGACATGTTGGTTTTGTTTGGTGGCAAGAAAGGAGTTGGTTTGAGTTGATTTTGTTTGGTTTGGTATAAAGGTTGGTGGATCTTCAATGGACCATTTAGCCGGCAATCTTGACATTGGTTAGGTTATTTTGTGTAACTAGTAGTAGGTGTCGCGTTGCGACAAGACGTAAAACGTGTTAAGAAGCATTGATGTCATATACTCATATTGTTGTTAATGACCACGAATATTGAAAGACCTCGTAAAAAATAAATAAAAAACGGAAAAATAAAAAGCGAACGTAAAGTAAACGTAAAAATGTTGAACCATAAAATTCCGTTGCACGGTTGCGGCGTGTTAATGTGCAAAATTAAATCAAAATGTAAAACACAGCGCTGTTAAATGGGAAAAAATAGAGGTGAAAACATTGAACCACATATGTATGTTGCGGCGTGTTACTCGAAAAATATAGGTCGAACGTAAAAACAGAATTTGTAAAACCTGAAAAGTATGTAAGATCAAAATCGAAAGTAAAAAAAGTTTTGGAGTTAAACGTAAAAGATGAAAACTTTTAGCGTTAAAACAAAGGTACAACCCATAAAGCATGAGCTACAATCCATATTGCATAATCAAGTTGCAGATTATTATTCGATATCTCGATGAATAGTAATGTATTTTGTGTTTTGTGAGGTTTTCTTTTCTTTCTTTTTCTTTCATAGTAAACTTAAAGAGTTTTTTTTTATGTTACAAAACTTTGAATTTTTATAATTTTATGATAAACATTTGGTCCCTCAATCTTTTACCCCTCAACTTTCTAATATGTGTTTATAACTATGAATTTGTCTACGTTTTATGTGATGTAAGTCATGTGTTTTAATAATTCGTGTTTTTTTTGCTTTACGCTTTTTCTCGGTTTCGGACATCGTTTGGTTGTTACTTAGCACGATTTTACGCCCCAGTTCCACAATGCTGGTAACATGATTTTACGCCCACCGCCCCGCAAGGCGGGAGCCTTAAGACTAGTTAATATAATAAAAGAGCGTGCTTTAGGAACAACACTTAAGACACAACCTCTATTTTTATTGTTTTTCTTTGCCAAGTTTACCACAATGCCAACCAACCCATGGTTTTTTTGTTAGTGTATTTCGCCCAATAACTTTTAGTATTCACACTTACAACCATTCAGCTTTCTAAGAAATTGTAAGATGTCATTTTGACCCCTCAAGTTTGTACGTACTTTTTTTTATGTACGTGAGTCAAATATAATGCGTTTTCGTTTATGTACGCTTTTGGTTTTCTACGTTTTGTTTTGAAACGAGTTGGGTCAAATATAATACGTTTTCACTAGGTGGTATAAATTCGAGTGACTTTACATTTCGACTCTGCCGCAATGTGTACTACCATTCTTTAATGTAAAAAACACTAACTTCTCATGTGTTTATTTTTAATTACATAATGCAAATTGGTTTACGTTTCAATGTAAATTTTCTCGATAATGAGTTAGGTTAAATATAATACCTTTTCGTACTTATTTTTATGTGTGTTTTCAGTTGGTCTATGTTTTGACGTAAATTTTATTCGAAAACGAGCCAGATCAAATAATTTACGGTATAAATTCAAGTTACTTTAAGTTTTGATGCCGTCTCAATGCGCTGCGAGTCAAAATACTAGTTAATAATATGTACAATTGTATGTGTTTAAAAGAGCATAACCGGTAGGTATATGAATAAATTATTTAATAACACTAGATTAGGAGACCAGTGTTCATCTCAGTTGTAAACCCTCACTATTACCTCATTTATCTCAAATCCACCACCAACATCATTTGTTCTTGAATCCTCAACCGTTGATTATAGAGCGACCGACCCTCAAAGCCACCTCTGTATCTCAAAACCCTAGCTACCACCGTTGTTAATATCGGCAATGTATGATGGACATCAGGAGGCCTCTGAGAACAATGTTCCATAATCTAGAAATGACTATGTGCGGTTTATTTTGAAATTCGACCAATATTGATTGTGAGTGGGATTTTGTATATATAGGAAAAATCTTGAAAATAGACAAGTTAACAAACAAATCATCAAAATAGACATTGATTGCCAACTACGGCTTTGCCGGTTTATTGTCAGCTTAGCCCCCTAAATTGGGCTGCATAGCCGGCATTTTAAGTCAATGTCGATTATGATGATTTGCTTGGTAAACTTATGTATTTTCATTATTTTCCCTTTGTATAAGTTTGTGTTATTGCTCTTACTAATTGATGAAAGGTTATTAATTTGGATAAACATTGAAGGTTTAATTGCAAAATTTGTGGTTTATAGACAACATAGTGATTTTGGCCAAGTTTGCAATATTGGTCATGTTAGTCAAATTGATAAGAGATGGTTTCGTAGATTCAATTATACTTCTTTAACAGTAGGGCTGCAAATGAACTAAATATTTAGCGAACATTTCGTGAATTGTTTGGAGGAAAGTTCATTTATGTTCGTTCGGTAAATGTTCTTGAACAGTTTATGAACACATTATTTTCTTAACAAACAAACACGAACAAGGCCTTATTCGTGTTCGTTTGCAACCCTACTTAATGACGTTTGAACCTTAGAATGAACAAAGGAAGTGATCAAACTCAACCCGTTAGAAATATGAAATAACATTTTATGTTGCCCTATTGTTATATTGTTACATGTGATATGTTGGCTTTAATTCGGGAGTCTAAACAAGGTCTTTCTATGATTGGTTGGAGACGCCTTCATTCATTAGATGAGCTTGACTCAAACTTGTTTAAGTGTATTTAAAGTTTTTAATAACACGACCTCGAGTCGATTACAAAGTGTTCGTCACTCTTTCTTACATCAGATGAGCAGATTAGACATGATCTGATAGAGTTGCACCTCTCTAAGGACTAGATAGAACATATATATGAGTTTGTGGAGACTCAGAATTAAAGTTAGAGAATTTTAAAGAAAGATCTAGTTTCAGGCGTGTCCACTGTTGGTCTTAGGGCCTTAGGTTGTCCCACACTTTTTGTTTACTTTATATGTATGTTTTTTTTCTTTCTTTCTCTATTTTAGTTATTGATGGAACTCTTTAGATTCATTTATTTAATCATTTTGTAACATGTTTGTCTGTTTGTGGTTGTTTTTGGAGCCGGTGGTATCTTTAAAAGCAACGTTTCTATCTTCATGGATAGAGGAAATGGTTTGCCTACATTTCACCCTTCATAAACTAAACAAATAAGGGGATGTTTGGTTGATTAAGTGCTGAATTATTAAGATGGTCTGAATCATTAAGATGGTCTGAATGGTTAAGAGGCTCTGATGGTTAAGAGCTGAATCATTCAGCATCCCTTATTAGCTTAATGGTTCAGCACTTAATCATTCCATTCAGATGCTGAAACAAACAGTCTGAATGCTGAATGATTCAGACCTGAATGGTTAAGAGGCTGATTAAGAGCCTACCAAACAGTCCCTAACTTTGTTATGAGTAGAATTTACTGGCTTTGAGTGTTCTTGTAATTTTATTATTATTATTATTATTATTATTATTAATCGATGTTGGCATCACCCCATGAGATAATTAAAAGACTTTAAATATCAAAGAAAATAAAAAAAAGATAATAATTAAGTAGTGTTCACTAGTCACTACTATCCAGAATAATGAGTACTTATATTGTATTCGCAAATATGTTTTTATGTATAATGAAAATATATACTTCACGTGAGAAGTAAGAAAAAAATATTGGCGTGATAAAGATAACATAGATAAAAATATAATTAAAAGGGAAAGAAAGAGACTTTAGTCATGCTAAAAGAATATAATAACAAAGTAAATTAATTTTAACCATTTCAAAAGTTACGGACATTTTGTTCTCATTTTATTGTATACAGCTAATATTCTACATTATTATTATTATTATTATTATTATTATTATTATTATTATTATAATAAAAAATATATAGGATAAGTAAATATCATATTTTATGTATTGTGAATGGTTATATATTACGATAGATTAATGTGAAATTATTCAAGTTTTAAAACAATAAAAATACACACTTCAAGATGGAAACGATTTTGCATTAATTATTCTAACGGCCAATCTGTAAAAATTAAAAATAAAGTAGAAAAGATAATGATGAAATCTTAAAGATAGGTTAAACAGGATCTTTAAAATATGGAAAGTGCAATTAGCTTCCGATTCAAACACGGCCATTTCATTATATACTAGTGAAAGTGCCCGCGCGTTGCTGCGGGTATTTATATTTTTTTTGTCGTACATTGCATGGTGGGTTTCATGTATTTTATTTATAAAATAAACTAATATAACAAATATATAAATTAACGAAAAGCAATTGAGTATAAACAATAGAGTAGACATAAAACACAATAATATAATAGACGGTAAAAGACATTAAGCATATGTAAATTATTACAACATTGCACATCATGTTTTTATTATAATAATTAAGTTGATAAAAATAATTTAGTAGGAGGCCTTGTTTTATATTTTGTAACATGAAATTTGTGAATAGGTTTATAGAGATTTCTACATGTGAATTCCATCCAAAATGTCCCAACAAGCTGAAAGTAAATAACAAAAGTTCAACCCAACAGAATTTTTGAGTCTTTTTAAACTATGTTGTCATAGTTAGCATGTCAAATGAGATAGTAATATAGTACCAGGGTCATAATAATTATAGACCAGGATCAATTTGTTTCATAAGGTTTGCATGCCTCGTTGATGGCCCCTAACCTCGCATTGCCGTAGAGTAAAAAAATTATGTTCTTGCACTCATTTTACATTTGTTTATCAATTGTTATGGTTTTTGTTAGGTTCTAAATTAAACGTCACGGTGGCCTACTTAGAAGACACATGAAATCTTACTTCTTGCACTTGCAGATTTGGACACCTGCCATGTGCCATCTATCATCTTAATCACACATAGCTTGTTAATTTGTTATAATTCACAAAATTTAAATAAAATTACGGGAAGAAAATTTATTATTTTGAAAAAAAAATATTTATTCAACAAAGGAGCTACCTTCCTTAATGTTGCCTATGAAGCTACCTGTTCATGTATGCACATGATAAAGTAGAATTAAAAAAAAAACATTATTTACGGTAAGATAAACCTTGAAGGCTTTATGTTATCATGATAAAAAAAAACCTTAAGATAAACCTTAAGAATTAAAAAAAACATTGTTACGGTAAGAAAAACCTTAAGATACAACACATTGTAGCAGTGGCTATTAGAAACGAAACATTTTGACCTTCTTAGAGGAGCTAAATGGCAAATAGTCAAAGATCTCCAGTATTGAATTGGAATTTGAGAACGTGATACTTTAGCCCGTAAACATATCAGCCCTCACACCATTTTTTATACTAAGTTGATAATAGATGGATTGTTGTCTCTGTATATGTCCGACACAACACACAACGGGTATCCGAAAAAAAGACATCCCCTTCTAATTAAGGCTTCCTTCGTTGCTATATATTCATCCATCGCTCTCGAAATAAAGTAACTTGCCTTTGTCGTTGACCATCCGTTCCACCGAAAGCAGGTTGTGATGTTTCTCCTATTGCCTTCCGAATTTCTTTTCGGATCAATCAAGTTCAAAAAATAAGGTTGTGTTGTTTCCCTAAAACCAAACATCAGCTCTCGCGCTTACAGTAACTTGTTCAAGATAAGCCATCAGATTAGTAAAATCATTTCTTTCATCTCTTATTTCTGGCGCTTTTAACAACATCCACTCTGTTAGAAAACTTACATTGTAATCACCGCACGCCTTTCGTACATGAAGCTCACAGGTTTTCGAGTCTCTGTACTTGTTGCAATAAACTGTAATAGAAAACGAAATCATAGAAGTGAACCGGGCTTGTGTTTGACACAATTCCCTTAAACAGATTCTTCGTCTGTTCCCAGGGTACACCGGTTCGAAACAGTGGCGATGGTGCACTGCCGGACTATCCCACTTGCCTGAAAAATAATCGAACTTGGTTGCTACTGGTATGTATTCGAGTTGTGTTTCTAGTGTATGTGTGTTTCAAGAGTTTCTTCATGTATATTTTTCTTCTCACAAAATGAGGTACAAAGCCTCATATGTATACATGAACCATGGCTAGTGAAAAGTCTCACATAATTAGAGACTTAAATTTTCTTTATTAGCCATAAAACTCTATTCAAGCCTCATAAAGTATCTTTATTTGTCTTGATTTCACCACATGAAGAACATAATTAATAATTATAATTTCACTAAATTATAATTAAATCTACATTCACCTTTCAATTTTCCAACAATCCCCCACATTAATGGAGATTTATCAAAACACACAAAATTTCCAACAAACCCCCACATGAATGGGAGTTATTCAGAAAACAACCTCATTCTGATTAAATTTCAACAGTTGAGTTTTGCATACGATAGGTAGGTGTGACCCTTTGAACCTTCGCTTATGAAACGCACTTAGCCCACTGGCTCTGAGTAGAACGCGATGTCTTTGAACTCGTCTGCCGTTTGTGTGGACGACAATACGCTTCACACAAGACTCTCCCTGACAACGTCAAGTCCTCATAGTTGTGTCCGTTATGGTCATGGACACGTGCCTGGTTCTGCGAGAGCTCTTAAGTATTGTGCCCCAACAATACCCTTCGAAGCGACCCCACTTCTCTCTCACATAGGTGATCTACTGGGATTGGTTACCTCAGTCAAATCATTAAAAGCCATAGGCTTAACCTCAACCTTGTCACTTTTAGGAATGGACTAGGAAGCTTATTTAATTTATAGTAAGCTCCCCTTTTCAAAATGTGGGATTTCCAACAACTCTTCCCCACAGTGACCTTCGCCAGTTCATACAATTAGGTTGTCCTATTGAACTCAGATCTTGGGATCTCCAGTCAGCTGAGTTAGGTTTTCCTTCGCATGAACCTAGCCTTTCATGGGCTTTAGTCCCATTCCCATTGACGACTTCCAAACTAACTCTCTGCTTAAGCCTTTTATTAGCGGATCCGCGATGTTATCCTTTGACTTCACGTAGTCAACAATGATAACTCATGTAGAGATTAGTTGTCGTACCATATTATGCCTACGTCTTATATACCTATTCTTACTGATACACATTGTGATATGAGCTCTGCCAATTACCGATTGACTATCACAGCGTATGCATTAGGCCAATGCCGGCTTCGGCCACCTAGGTATATCCTTAACAAATTGACGTAGCCATTTTGCCAATTCATCGTCTAAAGCGATGAATTTTGATTCCATCATGGATCTAGCAATAACCATTTGCTTAGATTATTTCCATGTTATCACGGCACCTCCAAGTGTGAACAAATACCCACTCGTTGCCTTGGAATCATTCGTGTAAGATATCCAATTCGCATCACAGTAACCTTCAATAACTGTTGGATATCTTTTATATTGCAGCCGTAGTTTCGTATGTATCCTAATTACCAAAGCACCTGTGTCACGTAATTCCAATGAATTGAACTTAGGTTGCTCGTGTATCTACTTAGCTTGCTTGCTAAGTCTGGTCTGATACAACTTCTCAGATACATCAGGCTGCCAATAATTCTTGAGTACTCTAATTGGTTAACAGGCTCACCTCGTTTCTTAGCTAGACATTGACTCGTGTCAATGAAAGTTCTAGCCACATTAGAGTCATATCCATTGAACTTCTCAAGAATTTTGTCCACATAATAGGACTGACTTATAACAAGTCTGTTCTAGGTTCGTGTGATTTGTACTTCCCAAAATCACATCCGTTTGTATCAAACCTTCTATTTTCAAATACAAGTCACCTCCACACTTATGTGTTTATTGGATAACTACCAAATGGGGTGATGAAAGTTTCTTCCTTTCATATGTAGTTTGAAAACTTCTCAAGTGCCATTTTTACATCCTTACGGATTGTTTCTTAAATGGCTCTTCCCCCCACATTGCTTGCACTTTGATTGAGTTTGAATAATATCACTCATGATGACATTAGACACCCGTGATAAGATAGCGACTATCTATATCTTTGTGTTTATTGAGGTCATCCATTATATTACTCAACCCATATTTCTCACACGAAACGTTTTCTGAGCTATATAAGTTTTCCTCATATTCAGCTAAATAGTATCATAACCAATGAACTATTTATTCGGTTCTTTCGAGTCATCCTTTTTAATGAATTATATATTTGATTTTACGAAATTCATTCTTATGTCGTCACATATGTTTGAATGTTCAAAGTTAATTTATTCTCCGTGGAGCATCTAAATTAACAAGTATTAGTCTAGCATGCTTTAGACTACGAATACTTAGCATGTGAACAGAAGATGCCTCATTCTGATTCTTCACAGCCTTAAGAGATAACTCATTATCTCTTCATAACATTCACGTCTTAGTTTAGACACAAAATGAGATTTTGTTTACCATTCCAAAACCTTGGTTTAAAGAATGCTTCAAAATCATAATTAATTCCATCCATTAGGATCAAGACTCGTTTGCCTTTAATCTCCAAGGCTTCACCATTGACTCTTTAGGACTTAAACATAAGTCTTAATATAAGTCACTTTGATGAACATATTCATCATCAACAAGTCCATTAGATTGACATTCGACGGCATGACATTCACATATGCCTAAGTGATATGTATATATTTTGTTGATACTATTTATTGGGTGACTCTCCCAAAATATATCACGAATCCTCCATATAGTTCAACCAACATTGATGGTTTGTAGAGACTCTACACGTCCATCAATATTCTAAGTCTTTTATAATAAATCTCACAATATTTCTCAAAGACTTATGAATAATAACATATATTCCTGTCATATGTTATAGTCATCAAAACCATAAACTCTAATATAGTTTTATTATTTAAACCATTCCTAACTCACTTATACCCGTTTCAAACTCACTCGTTAGAAACCGTCAATTTTAACAAAACTGGTTTAATGTTGGAAAAGGTTGACACACCCAATTCTCCATAAACCATGAGTTGAAACACCCCATTAAAACCTTTAAGAATATTTGACCCATCTTAATGATCTTCTTATTATTTTTTATGTTTCAACTTTGGACTTTTAATTAGTATTCTTACTAAAACCTTTAATAAAACAAAATAAGTTTATAACTTTTTTATTTTCACAAAATTTTCCAAAATAAAATTTCCAACGCGTTTGTCTATTTTGTACAATAATCTTTTCTAACACACTTGTTAGGAAATATAAACATCTTATTTTGTCTTTACAAAATCATCAATCTCTAACACGCCCGTTAGAGAAATCAATATATAAGTTTACAAATTAAACTTACTATTTTCTAAATAATAATTTCTAATACGCTTTATTAGAAATGTTTCATGACACGTTATTCTTTCAACGTCGTCGATTCTAACACGCTTGTTAGAAATACATGTTTCAAACCTTATATTTTGAAACCCTTTATTTCCAATACTCTTATTAGAAATGTTTCATGACACGTTATTCTTTCAACGTCGTCGATTCTAACACGCTTGTTAGAAATACATGTTTCAAAACCTTATATTTTGAAACTCTTTATTTTCCAATACTCTTATTAGAAAATGTATACATTTCAAATACTTTGAAATTATCTTTCTAATACGCTTACTAGAAAGAAAACATGATCAACCAAGTTTACATGGGTTTTCAACTAATATGTCTTTTCTAATACTATCATTAGAAATTCAAAAATATGTTTAAACACATATTAGAAATGTTTCATAGTCCGGTTTATCTAAATATAACTCAAAACCCATGAATCCGAAAATTAAATCAAAAATTCGTTTTGTAGAAACAATCTTTCGGATTAAAGATTGCATTCTCATCATGAATGTAATCCAATTCGATGTACCAAAGAAAACATGTACAAACTTTCGCGAACCCAAATTCCTTAGGAAGAACATGAAAGTTTGTTTATTAATCTGTTTAAGTTTGTTAGAAAACTTACATTGTAATCACCGCACGCCTTTCGTACATGAAGCTCACAGGTTTTCGAGTCTCTGTACTTGTTGCAATAAACTGTAATAGAAAACGAAATCATAGAAGTGAACCGGGCTTGTGTTTGACACAATTCCCTTAAACAGATTCTTCGTCTGTTCCCAGGGTACACCGGTTCGAAACAGTGGCGATGGTGCACTGCCGGACTATCCCACTTGCCTGAAAAATAATCGAACTTGGTTGCTACTGGTATGTATTCGAGTTGTGTTTCTAGTGTATGTGTGTTTCAAGAGTTTCTTCATGTATATTTTTCTTCTCACAAAATGAGGTACAAAGCCTCATATGTATACATGAACCATGGCTAGTGAAAAGTCTCACATAATTAGAGACTTAAATTTTCTTTATTAGCCATAAAACTCTATTCAAGCCTCATAAAGTATCTTTATTTGTCTTGATTTCACCACATGAAGAACATAATTAATAATTATAATTTCACTAAATTATAATTAAATCTACATTCACCTTTCAATTTTCCAACACACTCCCATTGTATCACATCTCCAGCATTATGAAAACATTCCCAACTTGAATCTAGTGAAGAGATCCCACATCTAAGCTCCATTACAATCCAACCAATTTTACAAATAATTTACAAATTCATAGTTTATGTATTGACACTAAAAAAACAACTGAAAATTCGGAAAAAGTGAGCTTAAAACGAAACAAAGGTGATCTTAAGGATGCATATAACAGAGCACATAGAATTTTCAACCAGTAATGAAGATGTTTGTTCGATTTCCTTCTGAGATGCTTCCTAGAGGTGTTGTTCTATCCCCAACTTCCTCAGTTCCATTAGCCCCCGTTCAATTACAAGAAATGAACAAACTCAAATGTTTGTTCCTGTCAAGCTAGTGGACCCACAAACGTTTTTCTGTGTGTCTGATTTGTAGTTACATTTTATCTCAGTTTCCTTAATCTTTCAATTTCAAGAAACAGAAGAACTAATATAACATTTACTAATGCAATTTTATACATAGCTAATTACGCATAATATAATATATAAATAGGTAAATATAACGAACAAAAATATTTTTAAATTTAAAACTCACTCAAATTTTCAAATGTGAAAAAAAATATTTTGATTGATTACCATAGTAATGGAGTGATGAAGGACATACAATGCATCTATAGTAACGGAGGGACGATAAACTTATAGTGCTATCAACCGAATCCACACCAACAAGTAGGATGCACCAGCAACGAGATGGTCAAAGCTCAAAAACTTTCTGCGTGAAATGCAACCAGACAAACTGAGAATCCGGTAGTCAGAGGGAGTGGACTGTTGGCACAGGCCCACTGTACACCCTTAATGAATCCGCCACTGTATCGTAACTTTACATACATACATATAGGTAGTGGACTCGTTTGGCAGACTTCGTGAAGGCGGTGGATTGAATCTGCGAACTTGTTGAAGTTTGTGTATGTGTTCAGAGAACTTGTTGCAGGTTGTATAACCAATCAGCAAGGTTATGTTTTGGATTCAACTTTGTCAGAACGATTGCAGGAGTATGCAAAAACAGGCATGAATTTCGCTGATCTGAAACGGAAACTACCCATTAATCCATTATCACTCTTTTTTTTTTCTTACCCACCTAAAACCACTCATTTTTAAGCTAGACCACCCATTCAAACCACCCATTCTTGAAAATTTTTCCTTTTTGGCAGGGCATCAAACCGAAAGAAATTTAAAAGTTTTTTTTGTTCAAACTTATTCGTGTCCTTTCAAATTCATTTAATCAGCTTTTTATTTAACAAATATATAGTTTGTAGCAAGAGTCGATACGTATGCAGATGTTTAGAATGGTGCTTTCAAATGGGGTTTAGTATTAAACATCTCTATTTTACTACAAGTGTGTAACTGTGTATCCTATTAAGTATTAACATATTGTTATTTGGGACTTTATTCACTTACCACTAATGTTAATTGGGCTTGAGAGGTTCAGGACTGTGACAGAGGAATAACCCATGTTTTATCAATTACTTAAACATAATTTGCTAATCGTTTTAGGGCTGGTTTCTTACTTTACTGTTTAAGTTTCTGTTATTGCTGTATTTGCTAATGTAGACTACCTTGGATCGAGTAATAACCAAGATGCTAGCAGTCGCAAGTGGGCTCGTGACAGAAGTCAAAACAGAACTTAAGACGCAGCCAAGAACACATGAATACCGACACACAAACACAACAAAGAAAACAAGATTTAATACTGTAGATTTGGAGCAGTTTTTACCAAAAGTCAAAACATAAGTTAAAATGAAGCCAAATAGCCTGGTATTTGAAGTTTGATTTTACCAAATAGTATTATTTTTGCAAAATAAACTCTCCAAACCATTTTATTCACAGATAAAAACTTTCATTATTATTAAAACAATTTGATTTTGTAATAAAAAGGGAAAATATGTATACCGGGTCAAGATATTAGATGCATTGATGTTGAAGTTTTGATCTTGGACACTTATCGACAACATTCACTTCTTTACCTTCTGTATCTAACCTGAATTTTCAAAAGAATAATAAAAATTCAGGTCATACGTTTCGAATAGTATTCTTTTCTAAAAGGTAAAGTTTTGTAACATGTGCTACCAGTAAACGACAAGTTCTTTGCTTGGAGAGTCGAACCATTTTAGGTAGTAAAAGTAAAGATTATGCCCATAGCGATGTCTTGGATCAATCTGCATAAATGAAAGATGAATAATATAAGAAAACGTGGAATCTCGGTACACATTATGATGTTATATTAATTTATGGTTCTAATCGTAGTTACTTCCTCAAACCAATGCTGCAAACAACGCACTAAAGTATTCTTTAAAGCACCAACAAACATAATCACCATACTCGACTACTCGAGTAATCGATAAGACAAAACAGTGCACCAAAATTTTCAACAAACATCACTTGACTAATGAGTGTCCACAGTTCAAACAAACCACAAGAATATCATATAAGCTACATCTGGAAACACCATGTGAGCACATTCACAAACACCTGACACCTTGCCTAAAAAATTATGTAGTTACCAGTTCATAAACCAGGACTAAAACAAGTAGAGGAGAATTATTTCCAAATGTGAACTACGTCATTTTATCATTATTCCCTTCTTTTCTAGTCTCAGTTTTAGCCGACCCGCATTGTGCCCCTTTAAAAAAATCTACTCGCCACTGTTTGTATAAGTTGTAATGAGTCATATCTGGTTCTAACACTTTTAGTTTTCTTATAAAAATAGTATGCCAAATATGAATAAAACTTCAACTTTATATGAGGAGCTATTGGTCAAGTAAATGTTCTTATTATTCCTGAGCACCAGCTTAATGTTAAACAAAAAAAACTGCACATTATCTAAGGCCCTTTTCTTCCACAGAACTCTTTAATGGAATAACCAAGTAACACATTTTGTTAACACTTATGTCAATAAAGTTAAGTTTTACCAAAATAATAAGAAAAAAGAAATCTAAGTACAGCTAGTTGCCTTATATTTAATGAACTTCACTCCAAGGCCCGAAAACCTTCAATCATGATCCATTTTTTCACCTTTGATTGCATCCTTTTGTGATGATTGTCTTTCTTTGTTTTTGATAAAATGATCATATTGGTATCTTTAAGAACCATAACTCAGTAACATAAACTTAAATTAGGAGCAATAACTGATACCTGAATTGAAGTTGATGCATAATTTGGAGATTCATCTGGGTTACCTGATTCATGAAACTCTTCAGATACAGACCTATTGTGAGACAATGTAAGAACTACATAGAATTCACAAAAGGAAAATTAACCAACTGAATGACTAATGAACTATTAAATACTAATAGCTATAACAGATTAACAAACAAAGGCTCATAAAGATTCACTATAAATTTTAACATCAACAGCCTAGATCCCATATAGTTACAAACTTTATCAATCGATTTAACATAAGAATGGAATTAGAACCTGATAGGACTGAGATGCGGCTGCGTTGGCAAGCACCAGCACTATCATCGCCGGAGAGGTAGCTCCGAAGCGGTTCGTAGGAGGCCCCAGTATAACAACCCCATCTCTCTCTTCTTCTCTCTGCTTATCCATCAGTATAAGAACTGAAATATAAATGAGAGTATTCATTTTGCATTAACAAAGAATTCAATCCATAAACGTTACTGGTCGATTAGGTTTTTCTAAGGACAATGTGGGAAATGAAGGGTAGTAGTGTAACTTTGTTTTGATATTGTGAAGAAGGGGATTGTGAAATATCAATACTACCCTTTAAAGTGTCTTAATTGTCCATATTATGCCAATAATACCCTTAAGTTTCTTGCTTAAATATATTGTATATGTTGCTTCTTAACTTGTACGGAAATGAAAATGACTATAGTAGCCATCACTCTTCCTTTATAATGTATTATAGATTATAGATTATAGATATATATATATATATGCGTTGGTATATGGTATTATTATTATTATCATTCAAACATAGTTCTATTAACTAATTTGCAGATTGTTGAAGTCAAATATGAAGGAGGGTAAAAACCCTAACATGAGTAGTCGACTAGTTCTCACGTGTGCAGACGATTATGGCCGGTTTAGGTGTTCCGTGTGTCGCAAGTATGTTACCTCTGAGCTCAGTACACTTTATGATCATATGTGTTGTCATACCTATTCCGATTGGCGTAAAGTGCTGCCGAAAAAACTAAACAACTGCAGCTCCATTGTTGTCCGTCATACGTATGATTATTATGATGATGAAGATTCTTCTTCTTCTGATGATGATGATGATGATGAGGAAGAATGTGTAAGTACTAGGCGAGAAGGTGGGGTGGATGATTTGACGAAGGTTTTGCCTGCATGGAAGGTCTCAGGTAAAGTTAAAGATAAAAGGGGCAGACCGTCTTGCATAAAGCATGTCGTTTTACCACCATCAAAGAAGTTGAAGGACAATAAGGAGAAGGACATGAAAGCTGTGGTTGAAGATCATGACGAGGGTTTAGTAGAAGCGGCTGTGCGTTTGCTGGCAACAAAGTTTGAGAGAGACGAAGTTGTAGTAGTACCAGAAGGGGTGAACTCGAAGGCAGATGTGGCGACTGAAGGTAGTAGTAGTAAGGTGGTTTTTGAATTTGATCTCAATGTGGCTGCAACTGAAGAAGATGAAGAGTAATCGTATATTCATGTATTGGGTTAATCTAACTAGCTGATTGTTTGTTTGTTAATTAATATGTTTTTGTTTTATGGAGAACTAATTTTTTGATGAATTAATGATGATTTCTTTCAATTTTTTGATCTTGTAAATGTTTAGCATGCAAAGGTGATAATTGATTGTTAGCTTTAGGTGTGCGGACGATTATGGCCGGTTTAGGTGTTTCTTGTGTCGCAAGTATTGTGTCGCAAGTATGTTACCTCGGACCACACACTTTATGATCATATGCGTCGTCGTACCTATTCCGACTGGCGGAAAGTGCTGCCCAAAGAACTAAACAACTTCAGCTCCATCGTTGTCTGTCATATGTTTGCATCACCCTATTATTATGATGACGACTCTTCAGATGATGAGAAAGATTGTTTAGTGAGAGATCAAGTTAAAGAGAAAAAAGGCCGAGTGGTGTGCAGGAACGGTGTCGTTTTACCACCGGCAAAGAAGTTGAAGGAGGATGAAGATATATTCTCTAGAATTAACAGTGGGTTTGCCTAGAAAGATAAAGTTGTAATAGACGAGGCGACAATGAAACCAAAGGTAGACATGGCGGTGGTAATGTGGTTTTTAAATTTGATCTCAATAAAGACCCGGTGATTGAAACTGAAGACGATGAAGGCTGTTTGCAATCGTATGTTCATACATTGGGTTATTTATGATGAATTAAGTTAGGGTGATGTTAAGTAGGTGTGTTTTGTTTTGATGTTTTTATTTTATAAAGAACTAAGTTGGTCTATTGTTGAAGTACGTACTATTTGTAGTTAAATCGCAGTCCATATTGCAGCGATATTAAATCGCCTAACTGGAATCTTTCAGAATGCTTCTAACAAATCCATCCACACAGTTGCAGAAGAGCTGCACAACTCCACATACACCAATTTTGTGCATTAATGACAGTGTCGAAACGATAGCCAAAAAAGCCCCTTATTCACCCACATTTGTGCAGAAAACTAACAGAGCTGAGAACTTGTCTTGGTTCACCATATAATATCAAGGTTGGAATATGCAAAGTGCTAGATTTTGAACGCTGCTACTGGCTGGTGTACTTCGGCAGCCTTGTTTGACTCAGCAAACATTGTCAGAAACAAGATCCGTTTACCACTCGAAATGAATAAAGCTCTCCACAGTGATCCGATCTCCCAAAAACGAATCCCAAAAGAAACGCACACCACGAAACGAATTAACACGAAAAGAATTATGTAGCCAGGGGGAGTCGAAAAAAACGCACCCACACCAATAAGATAGTAACACATAAGAATGGTTTTATGTATCATAACCACCAAGAAAAAAACGCACCCACACCAAATGATGAATTTTAAAAGTACATTTAGAGGGACGTGTTCACCATTAGAAGTTAATCACCTTTAAAATTGTATATATCATTTATACAGTATTTAAATTTGTCGAATTCATATCGTTAATTTCACTGCTATAATCAAATAGTGGTGGTGGTGTTGGACCCAGTGGCGAAGGATTTAAAGGGCCAGGGGTGCCTTAATTAGCCCCCTCTGTTTTTTGGGGTAGTGGTAGAAAATTGCGATTTTCGTAGGTAAATTGAGTCTGTGTTGAGTCCGGACCCTGCAGATTTGATCTTCCGGGCACTACTGATCGAAAAAAATTAAGTTTGGCCCCCTCCGATTCGAGAACCAAGCTTCGCCACTGGTTGGACCAATTTTATTTTTTATACAACTTCGACAACCATCTTTGAAATCAAGTTGTTGCACTTATGGTAGAACTAAAACAGAACAAGGAGGCATTAACATAAATCAACGAATAAAATGAAAAAATGTCAATGCTGATGAGTTCAAACTTTCTAGATTTTTAGTGCACATCATCCACACCTACTAGTAATAAAGCAAATGGTTTGGATGGAGAAGGCATCGATTATAACAATGACGATCTGATCTAGGATGTTAGTAAATACTTCTTCTTTTATAACTTATTTGTTGATTAATCAAATGTTGATTAAGGTTAAAATATAATTAACAAAGTATTATACATTCATTTGCTATGTTGTTATTGTTTATAAAGTTTATAACTGAATGATGTTGGTTAAATACATTGAGAATGACATGACATGGTGAGACTCTTTTTAGTCTTAAAAAGAAAAAATAAATTATAAATTGCAAATACATATTACATAATGAATAAAAATGGTATCAAAACTGTTTTTCAAACTCTAAAAACCCTATGAAACTGAGATATAATACTAGAGATTATTTTTATTGACCGAAGAAACATATATTGGACTCGTATGAAAACTTTTGTAGCCTTGTAGGTCTTCTTCAAAATAATCTACACTTTCTTTAATTGTGTGATTGTATCGATAGTATACCCTACTCACTACAAGAATTTTCACCTTTAGCGGCGACACCTTTAGCGGCGATACTTCCTTGTAGTGACTTGTCATAGTTGTGTTCAGTAAATTGAGGCTCAATATGCTAAATTAATTTGACTAATCTTCTTCACTCGGCTCTTATTAATACCACCTTTTTTACGTATAAGAAATAATTGTACTAATTTCATCAAGAATGTAAAGTTTTTTCCGAAAGTAATATGCAAATGGTTTACAAAAGAGTCTCCAAAGGTGCCCTCTTTTCAATTTCCAGTATGCATAAAGTTAAGTTATAATATTATGATCGGTAAATAATACTACGTACTACAACCTGTTATCATTGAAATTTACAAAAATGAACAAGTTTGACCAAAAAAATTTCAAATTAGACACATTTTTAGCCTTTTCCCAAAGTGTCTGAACTTTGAACCAATTAGAACGTGCTAAGTTAGCTCAGACGGTTAAAACGTCTAGGGGCTTTTTAAGTTTTTAGCCGGAGGCTATAGCTTTTTTTTAGTATTAAGCCGGCGGCTAATGTTACTATTTTTAAAGGGCTAAGAGTGTATCTATCTTCGAATTTTTTAGATCAAACTTGACTATGTTTTTAATTTTCCCTACCATCAACGATAATTTTTGTAACATGTATAGGAGGTAATTCAATCAAGGAGTAGCCGTTTGAAGTTGTTGAAGTCGTGAGAAAAATCTGCATGGGTCAAGAGTTGATCCTGATTTCATGCACGTCCCTTGTTTCTAGTTCTAGTTTGTTAATTTTGCTTTGTTTCCGTTTGTTACCGTTGTGTACTTCTCTATTTAAGTCTTTGTTATGCATTGAATAAAATCATCCGTTCAAGCTTTATCTTTGTTGATTATTATTTGGTTTTCTCTATCATTTGGTATCAGAGCATAACCGAGTTCTGAATCACTCTCAATTCTTTCTTAACACTTTCAATTCATCTCACTCAAAACCTATGGCCAACAACACAAACTCTGGTGCTTTGAATGCTATATATGCTTCCAATATTCAAAGGTGAAGGCTATGAATTCTGGAAGATCAGAATGAAAACAATACTCATGTCACAAGATCTCTGGGAGTTTGTAGAGAATGGTTATAATGAAGCTGATGGTGACCGAACCAGAGTCAGGGATCATAAGAGAAAGGATGCACGTCAAAACAAGCCTAGATCTCATTACAAAATGAGTATGAAGGTGACTCGAAGGTTTAGATGATGAAATTGCAAGATCTTCGTAGAGAAGTTGACACCATTCGCATGAAAGAAGGAGAACCTGTTGGAGATTTTTTGTCCAAAGTCATGAAGATAGTAAACCAGCAGAAGTCCAATGGAGAAGATGTTACTGATCAGAAAGTGGTAAGGACAGTCTTGAGAAGCTTACCAGTGAAATAGGATCATATAGTTGCAGCTATTGAAGAATCTAAAGATCTAAGTGTATTAACATTCGATCAATTGATGGGTTCCCAACAATCTCATGAGGCAAGAATGAATATGGGAAATGAGAATGCTGCTGAAGAACAAGTCTTGCAAGTCAAAGAAGAAGAAACAAGCTTGTTTATGCGTGAAAAAGGAAGAGGAAATCAGAGAGGGAGAGGTCATGGAAGAGGCAAGGCTGGTGCATAGTGCTATAATTGTAACAGGTTTGGTTACTTTAGTAGAGACTGTTGGAATGAATCTCAGGCTGCTCCTGCCATTGGTGATGATAATGAAGAGGAAGAAGGCCAGCTATTCATGACCATGCAAAATGATCATGCTTTCATGGCAACAAAAGCAGGTGTAAGTCCCTCTCACATTTGGTTTCTTGACAGTGGTTATTCGAACCACATGACTAGACAACAATCTTTATTTAAGAAAATAGATAAAAACAAGTACTGTGGCGGTCCGCATGGGTAATGGTTAAAAGGATTAATGTTGAAGGGAAAGGTTCAGTAAGACTTGAGGTAGTAGGTGGAAGGTATAAAACCTTAAATGATGTCTAGTATGCTCCTGCCCTGGGCTATAATCTGCTCAGTGTGGGACAGTTGATGAAGTTTGTACATAGATTGGTGTTTGATGAAGGAGCCTGCACAATAATAAAGAAGGAGACTGGTGAAAATGTGTGTTCAATACTAGTTGCAAGCAACTACACATTCCGACTTGATGTATCTAATTCGAACAATGTAGCTTTTGCTTCCATTGTTGATGATTCATTTCTATGGCAACTAAGGTTTGGTCACTTGAATGAAAGAAGCTTGCAAAGCTTAAGTTCTAAACAATTGGTGTATGGATTGCCTAAGATCAAAAACTGGAATGTGTGTGAAGGATGTGTGAATGACAAAATGACAAGAGCTCCTTTCCTGTCACAATCATCAAAGCCATCTCAGGTTCTAGACCTAATTCATGCTAACGTGTGTGGACCCATGTCCACTAAATCTTTGGGAGGTAGAAGGAACTTTTTATTGTTTATTGATGATGTAAGTAGAATGACTTGGGTTTATTTTCTACAAAACAAGTTTGAAGTGTTTGAGAAATTCAAATTGTTTAAAGCTAAGGTAGAAAATGAAACAAATAAAAAGATCAAGGCCTGTAGGACATATAGAGGATGAGAGGTTTCCTCAAATGAATTCATGGCTTATTGTGAGCAAGAAGGCATAAAAAGGGATTTAACACCTTCTTATACTCCAGAACATAATGGAGTTTCTGAAAGGAAAAATAGAACTGTAGGAGATATGGCCTTGAGTATGCTACATGATAAGAATCTCAGCAATGTATTTTAGGGGGAGGCTGTTGCAACAACTATTATTAGATGAAGCAACACCTTTTCAGGTATGGTACAATCGAATTCCCTCAGTTCATCACTTGAAAGTATTTGGTTGTGTGGCATATGGTTTGATTCCAAAGCAACAAAGGAGAAAGATCGAAGATAAGGCATGCAAGTGTATCTTTATTGGCTATTCTCAGAACTCCAAAGCATAGACTATATGATCCAGTCAAGAGACGTGTCATAACAAGCAGAAATGTAGTCTTTGATGAGCATGCTAAATGGAATAGTAATGCAGATGACAAGCATGGCCTTCCAAATGAGCTTGTAAATATTTAGGAAAATGACGATCAAGAATATATTAGTGAATCTGATGTTGAGGTTAACAATGATAGTAGACATAATGTTGAAGTCAATAATGATAACTGAGGCTCAAATGGAAGCAGTGGTAATGAAACAACTCAAAAATCAACTGCTGCTGATGTAATTCTAACAGTAGTATGGATGTTCCCGAGCCGAGCCGATTCGAGCGGAGCTTTGATCATGCTTGGCTCGTTTACAAACCGAACCGAGCGGAGCGGCTCGTTTACAATCGACCCAAAAAACGAACAAGCATTCTTCGAGTGAAAAATTTTCCGAGTGAGCGCCGAGCAAGAATCGAGCGGAGAGTAATTTGGACGATCATAAAATTGGGATATTTCCTTCGATGTTTTCATGGTCAGGCGACAACCAAGGTCGAATTGTCCTATTATAACACTTATATTGAGATCCCAGTGTCCGAGGATGAGGCTTAGATTGAGGCTGGTGAGGCGATAAGCATATGAAAGAGAACATTTGTTGCATTGTGACATAGGGTGATATCAAGCAACAATTAGCGATGGACGACTAATAACATAAAGAACTCAAGACTATCACCTCATGACTTATGGTTTTACTATTAAATCTAGTGTTAAGTTTTTTATTGAGTTAAGTGTGCTCGTTATATTTTGTCTGCATATACTGAGTCAAATCCAATATAATGTTATATATAACGCCATAAATTTATCTACAAATTGTGTGTATATTTATAATTAAATATATAATAAATAAATAAAAATTTATTCGAGCCGAACCAAGCCGAACATACATTTGCTCATGCTTGGCTCATTTACAAACCGAACCGAGCCGATCGGCTCCTTTACAACCAAGCGAAAGATCGAGCGAGCATTTTCTGAGCAAGCGACGAGCGACGATTGATTTGAACGGCCCTAAATAGCAGCAATAGTAATGCAAATAGAATTGCAACAATTACATGAGTGTTAATTTGCCTTTTCCTTTAGGGAACCAGGGTCTCATGTTGAAGCTATGATGTATGATCAATGGAGAGAAGCCATGAAGCAAGAATTGGAGACTCTTGAGAAACATAAAACCTGGTCTTTAGTTGAACTACCAAAAAATCAGCAAGTCATTGGACTGAAATGGGTATTTAAAGTAAAGCTGGATGCACATGGGGAGATTCAGAAGTATAACGCCATGATAGTTGCAAAGGGGTATGCTTAAGAATGGAATCAATTATGAATAAACATTTGCCCCAGTGGCAAAGTTTAAACAATTCGGGTAATTGTGTCTTTGGCTGCTCAACAAGGTTGGAACATCGTTCAACTTGATGTTAAATTAATCTTTCTAAATGGTCCACTACAAGAAGATGTGTATGTGTCACAGCCACCTGGATTTGAAGTTAAAGAGGAAGAGCATAAGGTATACAAGTTGCATAAAGCTCTCTATAGTCTCAAGCAATCACCAAGAGCATGGTAAGATTGCATTAGTTCTTATTTGAATGATAATTTCTACTTAAGAATGACTAGCGAGCAAACTGTGTAAATGAAGAGGGCTGGTAATAATGATATAATCATCATTTGTATTTATGTTGATGATATCATATATACTAGCTCATCTCAATCTTTGCTGAAAGAGTTTAAGTTGAAAATGATAAATGAGTTTGACATGACTAATCTTGGAAAGTTATCATATTTTCTAGTGTTGGAAATTAATCAAACTCTTAATGGTGTATTTGTGTCTCAAAAGAAATATGCAACTGATCTTCTCAAGAAGTTTAGAATGTGAGGATGTAAGGGAGTTGTAACTCCTATGAATAAAGGAGAGAAGTTGTAGGGAGATGATTCTGGAAAGGTGGATGGCACAAAGTTTAGACGTTTGGCCGGAGGTTGGCTGTATTTAACACATACAAGGTCTGAATTGGCTTTTGCAGTTGGCTTTATTACAAGATATATGCAGGCCCTAACAGCTAAACATTATGGAGCAGCAAGAAGAATATTGAGGTATGTGGCTGCTACTTTGGATTTTGGTATATTGTATGAATATGTAGCTACAATCAAGTTGGTAGGGTATTCGGATAGCGATTGGGCAGGCTCTTTTGATAATAGAAGAAGCATTTATGCTTATGTTTTCTTAGTTGGAAGTAGTGTTGTTTCATGGAGTTCGAAGGAGCAATCTGTGGTGGCCCTCTCATCAACTGAAGCTGAGTATTATTCAACAAATGGTGCAGCCTGTCAAACAGTCTGGATGAGAAAATTGTTAAGTGAACTTGGTTATGATCAAACAAAACTGAAATCTGTTGTGATAATGTATCAGCCATATTTTAGTCAAAGAACTCAGCATTACACAGTAGAAGCAAACACATTGAAATCAATTTTCATTATATTATTTAAGAGTTTGGTGGAAGATAATCAAGTTGTCTTAAAGTCATGTCATACACAAGAGCAAATTGCAGATATACCAACTAAACCACTTAGGCCTTTACAATTCAATTATTTGAGAGAGATGCTTGGTGTTAGACAGATTGAATTAAAGGGGGGGGGGGGAGTATTGGAGATAATTCAATCAAGGAGTAGCCGTTTGAAGTTGTTGAAGTCGTGAGAATAATCTGCATGGATCAAGAGTTGATCCTGATTTCATGCACGTCCCTTGTTTCTAGTTCTAGTTTGTTAATTTGGCTCTGTTTCCGTTTGTTACTTTTGTGTACTTCTCTATTTAAGTCTTTGTTATGCTCATCCGTTCAAGCTTTAACTTTGTTGATTATTATTTGGTTTGCTCTATCAACATGATATTATGATAAGGTAAAACATATAAAATATCTTGTCATTTTAAATAATTCATCCAACATATACACACAAATTATGAATAAATATCAATATATAAAAAGAGAAAGAGAGAGGAGAGAAGTTACAAAGTATGAATTGTAATGTAAGGATATGAACACACAACATGCGCATAAGACATTAATATGCCACAATTATCTTCACTACTTCATGAGTAGCTTAGTTAGTATTTGTATCCTTTCACATACAAGCTCTCGGAGGCTAACCCACCAGCACCATCGCCACCGTATGTCCCCAAAGTCGCCTCTGAGTTAGCTTTGCACCTCGCTAAGAAGTTGGCTTGTGCCGCTGCCACGTTCTCCTTCTTTCCACCCCATGTCTTTAGGGTGCTCGCCTGCAATGCGCGTCCAAATGAGAATGATAGTGTCCATGGCTTCAACACATCTAGCTTGTTCATCGCGTTCAGGTTCACTGTCGCCTCTTCCTCGCTTTGCCCACCAGACAAAAACACGATCCCTGGTACCGCTGCTGGCACCGTCCTACGAAGTGTTGTCACTGTATATTCAGCAATCTCTTCTGGTGTCACCTTTTAAAATAAGGAAATGTGGTATTAGACGAGACACCTATAAGATATATATGGGTTAATCTGGTCATACTATAAAAGTTAATAGATAAACTTTAACGTGTCAAATTTTAAACTTAAAATATTAGCCAAAGTGTATTCATGTGTTTTATTTAAAAAATTACAAATTACATCATAACTTTTACAATACAGCTCTTTAGAATAAATTAAATTTAATCCACTAATTATTTGGAAGTTTGAAGGAAAAAAATAGAAACAAATTAATGTGTTTTTATAGTCAGGCTCGAAGGTGTCCATAAACTGCTCAAAACATGCAAACCAAAACAAGTCGGAAAATAAAATTATGTATGTATAGTTGTATACCCATTATTAATTCTTATATATTTTTTTAATATGAAGTACATCATTAAGCTTTTGTATTTGTTTTTTTTCTTTAAACCCACTAAACTAACAATACCAAACCACTAAACCATGTTACATAAGACTAAACTTTGTGTCAAGATTAAATATAATGTGATCAAAGTTACCTTAGGGCTATCAGATCCGGGTGTCACCATATTCGGTTTCAAGAGGGTTCCTTCAAGGAGCACATGTTGCTCATTGAGCGCCTTGTAAACCGCAGCCAACACCATCTCGGATGCATAAGCACATTTCTTGATATCATGACTCCCATCGGTCAATATCTCCGGCTCAACAATGGGCACAAGCCCATTCTCTTGACATATGATTGCGTAGCGAGCCAACCCCTGAGCGTTCTGTTGGATAGAAAGCTCAGAGGGTTCAGTCGCTCCAATCTTAAGCACGGCTCGCCACTTGGCGAACCGTGCACCAGCCTTGTAAAAGGCTGCACAACGGGCACCAAGACCATCAAACCCTTGGGTGGTGGTCTCACCGTTGGTGCCTGCAAGGTCAACCACACCCTTATCAACCTTAATTCCCGGAAGGACATTGGCCTCTAGGAGGACATCAACAAAAGGCTTCCCATCGGCGGTTTTTTGGTATAGGGTTTCTTCGAAAAGAATGACACCCGAGAGGTAAGGTAGCGCATTTGGTGCGGTGAACAATAGTTCACGAAGCGCTTGGCGGTTTGACTCAATGTTCTCAACGTTGATGCTCGAGAGACGCTTTCCGATGGTTCCAGTACTCTCATCAGCCGCCAATATACCCTTGCCTGGTGTGGCGATGTACTTAGCATTCTTGATCAACTCATCTGCATGACACCAAGAGTACAAACCATTTGTTAGATTATTGATAATGTTGTGTACAATTATTTGACCTACCAAGCCAACAACTAAAGTACTCAGTAAAATTTCACTCACAACACAACTAACGGCATGACGAGGGTGGGATGTGAGCAAATCCTTCCTCTATCCTAGGAAGAGTTTGCTCCCACTAAGACACAAAAACCTTAATTGTGAATGTGTTAAGTGTATTAATCCAAATAACATAAAATGTGTCTAAAGAAATTAACGCTACTACAAAACAAAAGCTAATAATAGTATTATTAGCCAATCACATATAACATAAGTTGTGAAAAACTATAGGTTTAAAAAAGATAAAAGAGCATAGAAACAAGAAAAAAGTAGCATGAACAAATGCGTACCCAACCAACCAACCAAACAAAAGTCCTTAGTAAAATCTCTCTCACACAATCGAAGGAAGCATGAAGGGATGATGACAAACCTTCCCTCTATCGCAGGAGATAAAGAGGTTGTTCTAAGCCCCAAAAACCATAGTTTCTTAACGTGCTATGTATAGTAATTAAGATCACACAAAACATGTCTAATGGAATCAATGCGACGAAAAAAATAAGACGTAATAATAGTAGTAGTAAAGAACCTATAGCATATAACATAAAGTGATGAAAAACTATATAAATTACATATAAAAGAGTATAGAGACAATAAAAAGTAGCATGGACAGACATTAATTTAACCAAACTGTAATCATATTATTACCGGCATACTTTCCGACGAAGGCTGACATGGCTTACAAGTGATTAGGGAGATGGTGAGTTTAAGACGATAAAACGAGGAAGAAGAATGGGTGATCTTTATAGATTTTTAATTTCTTGAAATAAAATATTAAAATGCAAATATCATGCCAAGTGAGATTAATTATCGAACAAGTGGTTGACACGTGTAGTGGCCTTCAGCCTAAAGAAAGTTATCAGAGTGGGGATAAGGGGAGAAATGGGTGATGATGGAATATGCCAAATGGCAAATTAGTTCTTTGCATTTGGACTCTTTGTTTATCTATCTTGTTTTTGTGAACCTTATTCGTAAGCTCCTCATCCACTTGAAACAAAACATAGATAGTCCCTCTTCCAAGGTCTTTGTAAAGGAAATATGTGTACGTACTATATTCTGCATGGATATGCATAAAACTACACATTCAAAAACATCAAGTAATATTAGTTGATATTGGTCTTTAAGTTTAGAGTTGAAGAATTATATATTCAATAATATCAAATTAGCATTACAATGCATACCCAATTACCCATGAAATATCAATATAAAAGTGTGTGTATGCATAACTTAAATATGTTCTCATTTCTCTCTCTCTTTTTTTATACTTTAGTTCCCTAAGTAGAGACCTTTAAGGAGTTCATTCATACTAGAATAAACACAATCAATGCCCCCAAATCTATTTACGGCCAATGTGTGATTTTCTTAGGGTGTTTTATTCACACTTATTGACTCATCTTTCTATATGATGTTTGCCCCCACTTTGAAAATCGGTGACGTTTAAGGAGTCCCAATCACCATATAGACTCCTCATCCTCCAAGAAGTTTATCACCACCATCTTGAACAAAGTTGTAGTAGCTTTGATATATAGCATTCGACCTCTTATACAAACCAATATTGTCCGTTTCCTGCCTATGAACTCTTGAGTTTGTATGAACGATCCTGGAATTGCTCCCAGCAGCACACTTAATTGTGGAGTTATCATTTAACCACAACGAAATGCCTAAAACGCGTTGTTGATATTTAAGGTTGAACATTCCATACGAGCTTGACATCTCCCATGTCCATAAACTATGTGGGATTTAGTAGAGGGTTACAAACGACTCGATTGCTTTATCAAATAATCAAGGGGTTTAGCCCTTAAATATATGGTAACCATATTTTTAGACCAAATTGAATCGCACCGTTGTGCAAGACATAATTTCCAGTCTTCTAAATTCCTAATTTTTGCCTTTGGCATCTTTAATCCTTTTCATCGTTTTCATGTGTTGGAGTTGAATGTTTATATTTCATTCGTTAATTTACTTTTTATTTTGTAGTTCAAGTTTTGTTCACAAGTGATAGAGATTGAAAGAATCTTGAAAAAATGACAAGGTCAAGAGCCCAATGACAAATAGTAGATTTGGAGTTCAATTTATTTGTATTTCATTTCATATCTTCTTGGTAAAATTCATTGGCTTTTGTATTGAATTCTCTATTGATAGGGAACATGTAATTCATACGTCTAAGCAGGCTTGAAGCTTGCGTGAAGGGATGTTGTAACTATTGATATACAGAGACCGAAAGAGAGAAGGGGGGGGGGGGGTTGTATAAATTTTCTTTGTTTACATAAATGATTGTTAAAATCTTCGTTGTTTTAAGATCACTAGTAAACATAGTTTGAAGTAGAATAAAGTCTTATTACACAAAAATGGTATTAGTGATAAATTAAGGACTACACATGTAATATGGTGATTTACCACCCATATGACCATAATCATCATCAATTATCAAATAGTCAATACTACGAATATTTTCTTGGTACCAGAACCTTTAAAAAACTCTAGGTTCTTTTTTACAGCCGCGGTTTTTTCCCTTTCCTTCCTTATGACCATGCACGGCGATGAAATTCATTCTGATGGCCAATCCGATGCAAAAGCCCTCCATCCCGTCTACTTCTTATACTTCAATGCTTGCATTTTCTTCAACAACAATAGATGTGCCATGGCTTAGGCTAACCCAATTTGGGCCTAAATCTAGTTTTTTACTTGGGGTCTCTTGCTAATGGACTAAGCCTAAGTCAAGGTGTGTTTCAAACATAGGCCTAGCACTCACATGTTGGGCTGATGATCAAATTTTGCACACAATGGGCTAGGTCTAGATTAGTTTCTTTTATCAGGTTTATATGTTACATGCCACAACGCTCTCGTGCTTAGCTCGCGGGAGATCATTAGACAAGAATATTATTAGTGATAGATTAGGGACTAAGTAATATGGTGGTTTATATAAACTCATCTATATAACACTAATCATCAATAGTTATTAAATAATCAATACTACGAATACTTACAAGATCAACAAAATGACATAAACTATTATCGGTTATTTAACCAATTATTGTAAGTTCAAATCGCCGTAAGTGTAAAGAAGTTATCTAATATTTAAGCTAAAAAAATTCTTAAATAAACAAAGTTTTATCAAGGGAAGAGTAGAGGTGCGTACTGCCAACTCTTAAAACCACATGGCCTTTATTGTTAAAAAGATAATAATTTTCATTAAGAGGGTGTTTGGGGTTAAGTTTTGAATTAGATTTTAGATTATTGCGTTTTAAAAACACAAATAATCAGTTTTCAGTGTTTGGGCTTGAGTTTTGAAATAGATTTTTAGGCTACCAAGTCCAAAACGCAATAATCAAAAGGGGTATTGGATTTTAATAATCCAAACTTTCACCCATTGGCCGACAATAATCTATACTTCAAAAATTCCCAACAGCGATCCCAATTTTCAAGGTATTGGCCGACAATGAACCTTTGTTAATTGAGAACTAACTCAGTTAGTGGATACTGACGTGACATGCCAACATTGGTATGGATAATGATGTGGACGGTGACATGGCATGCACGCCATCATCCACGTCAGCGTGAACATGCCACATCAGCGTCACGTCATTATCCATTAACTGAGTTAGTTCTCAGTTAACAAAGGTTCATTGTCGGCCAATACATTGAAAGTTAGGATTGTTGTTGGGAATTTTCGAAGTATAAATTACTGCAGGCCAATGGATGAAAGTTTGGATTATTAAAATCTAATACCTCTAATCTAAAAGCAACTCCACTCTTACTACAGCAAAACGCATAATCAGTTTTCAAAAAGCAATCCCATACACCCACTAAGAGGGTGTTTGGGATTAAGTTTCAAAACAACTTATTGACTTATTGGCTTTTTCAAGAAGCCAATAAGTCAATAAGCTGTTTGTCTAACCCAAAAGCACTTTCTGTTTTGACTTTTAGCTTTTAAGAATGGAAACATTGTTTTTAAAAAGTTAGAAATCCTGGCTTTTGGCTGCTGACTTTTGGAAAAAATTACAAATCTACCACCCATACAATCAATATTCACAATAAGTTGAGCAAAACACTTAAAAAAACAATCTATTGACTTTTTGACGTTTCTCATCTCAAAAGTTAATCCAAACACTTTTTTTAAAACTCATTTTCAAAAAGTAATAAGGCAATAAACACTTCTAGGGGTGTAATCGAGCCGAGCCAGGCAAAGCTCGAGCTCGAACTTAAACGAGCCAGCACGGCTCGGTTCATTTTTTTGGTCGAGCTGAAAAGCCGAGCTCGAACCAGCTCATTATTTTTTTTTAAAATATTTATAAAATAAAAAAAACAAAAGAAAAAAAAAACAAAATTACACATATACATGTATATATTTTTTATTTTTCTAATATTTTAATGAATAAAAGGCATACTAAAAGTATTATTTGTATAATTTGTGTTTTTGTTATATTATTTTCATATTTTATTGATTAATTCAAAGTATTATTTATCGAGCCACCGAGCCGAGCCACAAGCCAAGACCTCTAGCTCGAGCCCGCTTGGCTCGGCTCGATAACAAAACGAGTTTTTTTGAGTCGAACTTTTTTCAAGCGAGTTGCAAGCCGCGAACATTTGTGCACCCTTAAGCATTTCTGACTAAAGGCCAGTTTGCATTTCCAAACTCAATCTCAAACACCATCTAAATGGGAAGCCTAAAAGGTCGAACCATTTTTTTTTCCTTCAATAATCCAAAGAGATTTCAATGAAAATGGCGATATTCGCGGGGAAAATTGATATTATGCGGCAAAGCATTTGAGCTTCAGTCACGAGTGTTCTTCAAGCCCTGGTAAATTATTGTTCTTCATTATACATGTAGTTTTGTTGCTTGATTGTTTGTGAATATGTTAATTTTAATCTGTGTTTTCAGGAAGGAGACAAAGATTATAGTTAGATGCTGTTCGAATTTAGGCAAAGCTCTAAGGATTTTCCAGTTAGGTACATTCCTAAGAAATCTTCTAATATTAATAGTAATAATAATAAACCTAAGGATCCTGTTCCTATTCCAAAGAATATGAGGAGTTGGAATCGCATCGGTACGCTAATGATGATTCGTCGAATGTTGAGTTTTCAAATGATTGGGAGAGGTCCAGGATTGGATCAAATTTGGACAAAAAATCACAATATCTTAAGTCAGGTATGCCTCTCTGTTTCTAGGTTTTAGTTTAGGCAAAATCAAGCAATCCGATATGCCTCTCTGTTTCTAGAATTTAGCATGCACGAAAAATCAACGGGCCGACGAAATAACCAATCTAATAATTAGGCCATCGGGTATACCCTCAGGGCACGTAGGCATCGTTAACACTCACATCACCCGTAACGCCCTCCATACTCCTTGAAGAAATGGTCCCTCTCCATTAACGCCCCTCCAAAATAAATATTAAA
>JAUTDX010003257.1:0-41712 GCA_030844895.1 Ambrosia x helenae | reverse complement strand
GACACACCAGACTGTCTTGACATCCGTTGGTGATCCATTTCATAAACTAATCAAGTACACATAGATCACACGTAAGGTTTAAGCATAAAACACTTAGTTTGCATCAAGAATCGCATATATGAAGATATATGGTCGAATCAACATCTTTGGAGGTTCATTCGACCCAAGAACCCTTGGTTCGACCTCCACAAGTGAATTCGACCCACACACAAGTTCATTCAACCTAACACATGTTCATTCGACCTTAACACATGTTAATTTGACCTAAATCATGTTCTTCGACCAAATTAAAGTTCATTCGACCTGTTCAAGTTTTGGTTTGACCCCCCAGAATCTCCATTCGACCCCACGATGGGTCGAGTGGACTTTGGTTTGACCAGTCTATAGCAAACATCCTAAAACGCATCAAATCGCATCAAAAACAGTCCGAAAACATCACGAAACATCATGAAACACAATAGTCAAGTATGAATAACATATCCACACGATACCCTACCAATTTTACTCCAAAATCAGTCCGTTTTAATACTTACCAAAATGGCAAAATTATGGAAACGTCACATCATGCATGACAACTTTACCCAATTTGGAAACTAATTGAAATCCTTTCATAATCATCTCAAAATGCTCAGTTTAATGTGATCATGAAAACCCCAATCGTTTTATTAACAATAACATCATGTATCAAGCACTAGATTTAATAAAAATCCCAAAATAGGCATAACATCAACATTCATCCAAGTGTAACCGAAAACAATCATAAATCAATACCAATAGCAGCCATAGAACATGATTCTATCATCTAAATAACATTTAATCATTAAACAACACACAACACAACATAAAACACTTAACACATGTTTATTTGTATAAAAGCTCATGTTTAATGATAGGGTTTTGTTTAGAAAGATGTTTGAAAGGTTTTTAATCATAAAAACCACCTTAGAACAGTTTTAGACATTTAGGGTTTAATGAAAACAAATAAAAAATGCTTAAAATGGGTTTTAGATCAAGAACACACTTGGATCTTTTCTTGGATGATGTTTGTAGGTTATATTATGAAAAACAAGGTCAAAAACTCCTTCCCCAGTGATTAAAGTCTAAAGAGAGTGTTTAGAGGCGATAGGGTTTGTGAAATGATGAAAAATTGCAAAGTGTGGTATTTATACTTACTGTTCTTCGAAACCCTGCAAGGGTCGAATGGGTTTCTGCTTGGTCGAATGGACCTTTTACAAGGCACAATAACCTGGTTCCACCCCTCTTAAGGTCGAATAGTTCCATGTTTTCCAGATTTTCAAGTTTTGTCGTTTAAAACGCATTTTAGCACACCCTAACACATGAACATGAATTCTAACATATGTTAAGCATATAGAATCATGTACCATCATGTTTACATCGTTAAAACAGTATTTGCATATTATCTTACTTATATGTATGAATCTATGTGTAACACGTAATTCAATTCATGTAATTTCACCAACAACGGGACTCAAGACTAGTGTATACACAAAACAACCCCAATGATCCTCCAAATCATTGAACTTGGACAATCCTAACCTGACTCGACACAACTGACCAGTTTAGTACGTTAATAAATGTTTTTTTGCTAAGGTAGACTTATATAGTTTGCAAAATGTTTAAGCTGTGACATGCTGGGTGTCACAGTCGCGTGCGAGCGTTTATAGGATACCATTTTTTGAACCGTTGTGTTGTTGTTTTAATCCTAAACATTTTGATACAATGGTTTTAATTTGAACAATTAACGTTATGTTTGACAAACTTGGTTGTTTAATGGAAGTTCCTATTTTATTTAAATTAATGCTCATGTGACCTTTGTGCTTGGAAATCATTCGAAGTCGCCCCTCGTGATTCCGGCTTGGCGGGGTGTGACAGTTTTCATTTGTGGATAGGGAGGATGGTGGTTTCTAGGGGGCGATGGAGTTTGTCGGTAGGTTAGGGTTTCTGTTTTGGTGTGGACAGTGGTTATGATTATAACGATGGTGTTTTAGGGGGACGGTGGTTGTGGGAATACGATGAATGGTTTTGGTGAGGTGTTGAAGATGGAGGTTGATGTTGAATCGTTGGTTATGACTGGTGTGGCTTAGTGTCAAGGTTTCATGTTTGGGGTGATAAAGGGGGTTTTGTGATTTTCTGGTTTGGGTGATAGATGGTTGAGGTTGCTGGTGGTGGGTAGATGATGGTCTTAGGTGCTGTAGGTTGATAGTGGTGTGTGGATGATGACGATGTTAGGTAAAACAAGTATTTTGTTGTGATAGGTGGGTAGTGATGGTTAGGCTTTTAGAGGTGGCGGTTATGGGTTGGGGCAGTGGTGAGGACTAGAGAGTGGTAACAAAGGTAAACACTGGTGGTCTTGGGGAGGGTATTGATATGTGTTTCTTGGGTGGTTGGTGGTGAAGATGGAAACTACTGTTGCATGGTGGCGTAGGTTGATATTGGTGTGTGGATGAAATCCTATTTATTAATAATCAATGTTTACGAACAACATTGGGGAGCTTTTTGGTAATTTATTGTCAATGCAATCGATGCCAGCATTGTCAATGCAATCAATGCCAGCATTGCTAACGCCACAGACCACCATCGTTTACCACTATTGTCAATGCAATCGATGCCAGCATTGCTAACGCCACAGACAAGGGTGACATGAAGATGTATTTATGTTTACGTTGATGGTGGTTGTTTGTGGTCAGTATTAGACGGTGGTGAGCGTGGTCGATCGCTGTATCATTTGGTTTATATGGTTGGTCGTGTGGGGTTCTTGGTAGTGGCAGATGCCGCTGTTGCCATCCTTCATTCGGTTGGTAGTGGATGGTGGCATGATCTTTGTTTCTGTTCAAAGGTTTTTCTTATTGTACGATTTATGTTTTTGTCTTTTGATGTTTAGGTATGGTGGTGTAGAGGGTGTGGTTAAGATAGATAATGGGGTGGCCTGTTGGCGGTGGATGGTGGTGATGTTGTTGCCTATCAATTAAATTTTCATGTTGTACATGGTTAGAAACATGTTTGGAAAGGTGTTAGTGTCAAGGCGTAATTTTTAGTTTTATTTAATACATAGTAGAATTGCCCGTTAAGGTTCTAACCCGAGGCTTTTAAATCCTCTGTAATCAGATTCGGTCTTGGTGTGCAATAGATAAGAAAAGATGTTGACAGAAAGCATTCTATCAAAATCTTTTCTAATCACATGTACACAAAAAAATATTATGTTTGTTGATGACTAATGATGGTCGTTAACCGAGGTTGCTCGGCTGTGTTGGTTGGTTTGCAAGAATTGATTTGTGGTTGGTTTGCAAGACTTGATTTGTTGTTGAGGTTGCTAGGCTGTCTTGGTTGGTTTACAAGAATTGATTTGCGCTTGCATGATGACTCATTTAATCGATGATTGAATTTTTTTGCCTGCCTATGATGAGTTAGATAGTTAGATAAATTTATCGATTAATGGCAGGGACTACTTAGCAAGGATTGTGGATGGTAGGTTTTTGATTATAACCCTTCTTACAACCATAGATCTTAGAAACTTGATCGCTCAAAGGTTTTAAAATCAATCTATCATGAAAAAATAAAAGCATTTTATTGTATTGTATTGTACTGTACTGTACTGTGTTGTACTGTACAATACTGTGTTATGCTTTGCTGTGCTATGCTATACTGTACTATACTGTACTATACTATACTGTACTGTACAGTACTATACTATACTATATAGAATGTACTAATTAAGACGGAAGACGAAAAGTGCAATGGTAATTGTATAATTTAATGTGTTATTGGGGTATGTGTGTCTTCTTGTGGGCAGTGAAGGTGTTCTGGGGTGATATATGAGTCATTTTGTGGGCATATATGTGTCATTTTGAGTGTGAACCCATACTAGTACAAAATTGCTCTCTTTCTTTGTAGGATTGGAAAGGCCATGGTGCTAATGGTGGTCACGGTTGAGCGTGTAATGGTGGTTACAGTTTGTACGTGCTTGGGGGGGTGTGATGGTCATGTAACATTCATGTGGCTTTGATGTGTTGTTTTTAGTAGTAAAAATATATTTCATTGGTTTAAAAATCGAAATCTTTTGACCAACTAAAACATGAATATTTACTAAAAGCCTATCTAGTTTTATGTTTATAAGAAATGGTAAATGCTTGTTTAACTAAAACGTTCACAATAGGCAAGTGTACCTATATGTATAGTATAGTATTTTATTTAAGTACGGAGTATCAAACCTAAACACACGACTTTCATTACTCAATTTTCAAGTTGCTAAATAAAAGTTCTATGAGTGAGAAAAAACATAAGCAGCTTAGAGAGTGATTAACATCCAAACCAAAGTGTTGCTTCAGGATCGACTTCATTTGGTATTATGCTTAATAAATAGTTAGTTTAGTGATGTATTTATAAATCATGCCTTCTCTTATAACTTATAAACGATTTTTGTTCTCGAGGTTATTTTGAAGGTCTCCGACCTGGTGAGCTCACTTCTCAACTATGAAATATTTATTGCCCACAAATGTAGTATGTCACCTATGCAAAACACATCATCTAAAGATGCGATATAGACATCCAACTACCAGTTTCTTTTATAAGTAACTTGTTAAAAGATGTAGCAATTAACTAGCCATTACTGGACATGGAAAAGGCCCTGTCTCCTCCGACTCGCTAATTTTGCTTAAATTATTATTTTACAAAAGGTGACTGACCTTTATTAATAGTGACACAATATAAAAATAGGAATAGATAAAGACCGTTTTTTGCTAACGTGGGTTTCCTTGGTTCGTGCAAAGTTAGCACATAAACCATGTAATTAAGTCGCAAAAACCAAAGCTTGGCTTAACACAAGATCAAGTATATAGACCGCACCGACCTTGAATGAAATTTGATAGAAGAGGACTAACCACAAAGTGTGTGTGTTTCTGCTCCACAAATGAGCTAATCACTACACGTAGAGTTAATGGTTAGCTTACCAGTGTGTTGGTTTTTACACGCACGGCTACACTCATAAGTCCCTTACTTTCTTTCAAAAATATCCACAAGATCAAAGACTAAGTTGATTGATTAATTAGTTTATCAAACAAAGAGAGTAGAAGGAATTATCAAGAACATAAAACACTACATAAACTAAAAGTAAACAATATAAATCATGCCGATTTCATCTTCACCCTAACAAACACCTAGAAATTTAGCCAAGAATTGGCATTAAAACAAGCTCACAAATGTTGATTTTACAAGAAATCATGGTGATGGTTGGATAGAGATTTCTAGGGGTGTTGAGGGACTTTGGGATTTATTTCGCTGGTAGGCTACTATAAGTGTTTATGGAGTGATCCAAAGCACAAAGGTTCACTCAAAAACCTTAGAAGGATAATTTGGGGCTAGATAGCCCCATGGTGGGAGAAAGAGTGATTTTATCAATAGAATGTGATAGAATTAGATGCCGAAATAAGAGGTGCAGTCCTCTATTTATAGGTTGTCTCGCACGGTATGCACGCCTGAGAGCACGCGTGCACATGCCACGCAAAACATCCGGGTACAGTCCATTGGTACAGGAGTCCTTTCCTGCAGAACATGTCGGTGGCAGTTGGGGCACACGCCCGTCATCTTAGGTGCACATCCACATGGCATAACTGCTTGTTATTCCTGTCGGATTATGGAACCTTTGGTGATTTCTTGAGGTCGCGCACAACCGTGCATATGGGTTGCATGCCCATGCAGTGCATGTTGATTCTGTTTTCCGTAGACTTGGAATAGTTGAATTTGATCAAGGGTTAGTGCAAACTGTTGCGCGGCCGTGCAACATCTGCTGCTACTCTTCAATTCTTATTTTTTTGTGCTGTTCTTTTCCTCCTTTTTGCTTCTTAGCCCCAAAACCCGCAATTATGAAATATTCAGTATTTAGGCATGATTTAGAATGATAAAAGCATGATTATGGTACAAAAATGAGGGTAAAATGCACATGTAAACCACATTAGGCATGCATGCTTTGACCCTCATAATTTGAATCCATGATTTAATTTTTTGGCCTAGTTATGCTAAATTTAAAATATTTCATGATTATTGGTGGGAATAGCGTGGCATGGATTGCGGACCACGGGTTTCCACCTGCAACCCTCCTTGCAACTATGAACAAATTTTAAGAACTCAGAGCCGCTATAGATTTTAAACTGATCTTTCCTGGGAAATATCAAAATTAAGGATGATTTTATTCGCTTGGGGTGGGGCATGTTCGAATCATTTTGCATCCCATTTTTTGATTTTAGTATCACCACACCCTTCTCTTGTTTGAGCAGTGTGCCTCAAATGATGCATGGCTCATTTGATATATAATTATCATTTTTGTATACTTTTTCCCTCCATTTTGTTTCCATCTAGCATTTCTCATGCATGTTCGAAGGTAAGTTAGTCTCTCTTTTGTCCAGTTCATTTTAGTTTTGTCATTCGATTTGTTGGCATTGTTTTCTGGATGGCTTATATCTGTGTTCGAGTTATTGCCATTGGTTGTTCACTATGTTCATGGTATTTTTATGTAAATATTTAGTTTGCTTTTTAAAATTAATTTTTTGGTTGTGGTGTTAAATTCTACAATAATTGATTTATCTTTGAATTTCATAGCTTTTAAACACTTGTACATCATTGTTCTCTTTCTGTACAGGATTGGAATCGTCATGGTGTTGATGCTTTGACTTTTCAGGGCCTTTCGGGGGAGTGATAGTCGAGTAAGATGCTGGTAACATACGTTGGTTTGACACTAATTCCTATCTATGATGCATTGTATGGTTTGGCTATGATGCGTTAAAAACATTTCCCAATTGTTGGTGCGGATAGCGTGACAAGGATCGCGGATGGTAGGTTTCTGCTTGCAACCATGTTGCAGATATGGATTGAAAAACTCCTAGCCACTCATAGATTTTTAAAATAGATTTTAAAACTAATACTTTTATAATTTTATTTATGTTAGTGAATAAGTGATAAGTAAGCTTCATTTTTTTTTTCATTTGTATTGATTACATGTGTGCATTGTTTTGAATGGAGATCCGTTTTGATATCGTTTCGATATCTGTTTCAATAGGTCAGTTTGTATTTATGGTCTTCAGTCACTGCTGTTCATTTTTATGCGAGTATCAGCAGAGCCGGTCCTAAGGATTCAAGTGCCTTGTATGAGCCGAAAAAAGGGCCCTTAGGCCCCAATGAATGATATAAACTAAACTTTAACAAAGATTAACGTTTATAGCAAGAAACTAATACACATAGAGTGGTGGACCAAGCTTTTATGGCGATGGTCACAATGCATTTATTACATACACAAACATATATTAGTTACATTTCTTTTCTGTTGATGTACTACGGCCCTTAGATTTTAACTTTCTAACTGTAAACATTATTTTATTACAATCAATATATGCTTTGAGGGTTTTTTTTAACACCCCAAAACCATTCGTTCGCCTAACTACGTCATTAGGCGTGATTAGCAAAATATTAACACAAGACTTAGAGAATATAATATGGGTTATATTCTAATATGGAAATAACGTAGTTAATAATATTATGTTTATAAATGAATAAATGGTGTTGGATACTAGCTTATGAGTTAGTTTTTTTATAGCAAATGAACCGAGACTAAACATGAGGGACCATAGTTGCCTAAATGATAAACTTGGTTTTTATCATTATGAAATTTAAAAGAAAAACACTCACACACACACACACACACTTGGTGTGTGTCACGAAAATGATCAGGAGACAAGTCTCCTTTGCCTACAACCCTAATCAACAAGAACAAGCCCAATCAAGGCCAAAATCAAAGGGGTTCTTCTTGCATGAGCCCAAAACGAATCACCCAAGTTTGATAAACGCAAAGGTAACTTTTATTTGCCTTAATTTGATGATTTTATTCAAGCTTGAAGTGGGTGAAAATCTTGATTGATTACAAATGTGAGATTATTAGTTGTTAGAGGTTTCTCTAGCTTTAGGGAGCCTCAATCATACCTAATTTACTTACGAATCACATTCTACATGTATGTTGATTCTAGTCATATGGTTATGCTAATATGTGAAAATTGGGGTTTAAACCTCTAGGTTGAAACCCTCTATGTTTAATGATTTAGTTAACTCTTAGGAGCTTTCTTAATGAGGAATTTAGGCTAAAAAGTCTAAATAACATGATATGATGATTATTAGGTAGATGGGTATGTTTGATAAACTAAAACGAATGAAAAACTAAGTATATTGGTGGATGCACACCAAGTGTTTGATGAAATGCCTAGATGAGATAGTCTCAACTAGACATGTATGAAAATGGCTATGGATTTAGCTAGAAATGATAATGAATACATGATGTTATGGATAGTGACCAAAATTCCATATTATGTATTCTAATAGACAAGTTTGACTCATCCCCAAGTTAGGTACAACCAAGAGGGAGCGAATGGGTCAAACGGATGCAAGGCGAATACTTATGGAAACAAGAATGGATGCGAGGTAAGTTTTACTTACAACAAAATACTATAACATAGCTTAATTGTTATAAACATTAGTTTTAAATCTTGAGTGTGAGATAAAGATAACCCCAAGGGGTAGAATCTATTAAGTGGGTTGCCTTATGTGCACTCAATACAAAATGTGGTTTATGACCTTAATCGAGATAATGAGTTATGACCAAATGGAGAAATCCATCAAACGGGTCAACTAATAAAGATATGTGAGATATGATGTTTTAATCCAAATTAAATCAATTGAATGGAGTCGTTAAGCATGATGTTAAATGGGTCAAGTTTGTGTCACTTGAACCATAGATAAAAACTTGGGTAACATAGCATTATGAACTATTAGTCTAAACGGGTCAAATGGTGATGTCCTTACCATGTGAGTCCAACACTTGATGCTTGTATTCCAAGCATTAAGATTCATAAAGTTAAAGGGTCAAATGGCAAGTTATTGCCATTTGAGTTCCGAGAAATTAATGTTGTCTATTTAGAAAGCATACAGGTAAAAGCAATTGCGCCTGCATTCTTGATGTTAAGAATCATGGAGGATAAACACAAGGTATGGATATGGGTCAAGGCCACCCGGTAAGTCCCTAGACAAATAAATGCCTTCGGGCGAAGCAACATAGGTGATAAAGTACCCACATGAAGTGTGGGTGCAAATCAAGTAAGTTATTTCCACAACTATGTCTAATGCGCGCTAATGCGCTAAGAATCTACTAAACAAGTGAAAACTTGAGAAAGGATGAAAATCTAAGTCCGGAAGGACTTAGAGGTTTTTAAACAAGTCAATGAGTCAAAAACATTGGAATTGGAACAAGAAGTTTCGCCAAGAATGGCTAAATTGAAATATTTGACCATGAATGGCATTTTGGGAATTCAAAAGATTTCTAAAGGTTGAATCTAAGAAACTAAATTATAATGAGACAAATTGGATAAACGCTTTTGTTGATCATGTGTTAATGACTTTACAACTTAATCGGTAGGCATTTGGTGTCGTCAGAAAGTGTCTTGTTTGATTCAAGGTCTTAACGGGTTGAGATGGGTAAAAATCAACATAAACACTTAAAACTTTGAACTGGGTCATAGCATCATGAACCGGACTATAATTTCAGTCAAACAAAGGTTTATTTAGTCGGCAAGTCAATACTTAGGCTTCGGGAATCATCAAATGCGGTTGCGACATGATTCCCATGCTTAAAAATCACCAAAAAATGACCAGAAGCTGTGCGCGGCCGCGCACTTAGAACGATCGGCCGCGCACAGAGACCTGCATGTCAGCGCGATCTTTAAAATTCCATATAAAATCGTAGAACAATCGTTAATAGGTGTTCTTTATATGCCTGGAAAGCTCTCGGAGCGTAGAACAATTCTCATTTGAAAGTCGAAGTCGGATTTTGGGTTTTAGAAGGGGTAAAAGCGATCCGAACAGCGGCTGCGCATAATTTGCAATCGTCTGTTCTCCTGAAAAAGGGCCGTTTGGCGTGGTTCGTTCCGTTTCGACGTGTAATGACTATCTTACTAGTTTAAATGTTTCATTTGACCACTCACTAACCATTCTTTGTGTAATGGTTCTAGGTAAACATGTGATGGAAGTCCCGGAGCAAGGATCAAGTCGCGATAAGAGTCGAACACACCCGATCACTCATTCAAGCTTCCACACTAGAATCTAAGGAACTCCCGTTAAAACGCAACATCGTAAAATATGTTTTAACTATTAAAATGTAAAAAAAATTTGTGTGAATCAAACATGTATTTGATCTTAATGGGTTAACTTATAACAAATTTCAAGGTTTTAATCAGTAGTGGTTTAAGTAAGGTCAAAACCCGTATGATTTGGGCGTTGATCGCGTGATTACGGTTAGGGTCTTACAAGTGGTATCAGAGCCATAGGTTTGAGGGATCCGAGTTTCGGGAAGGATACTTGGACTCAAACCGTGCGCTCAAGTGTTGAAGGGTGTTCGGTTCGAGACTTGATCGAGGAATCCGGTAAGTAATACCTATAATAAACATCCATTTTAATCGGAAATTATTATAGGTAATCAATAGTGATATTGTGTAGATACACGCTATCTCAAAAGCTTGATAAGGAAATGGTTAGGTACTCATGGGGCCTATCCAAAAGATTGATTCGGGCAACGAAAATCTCGTATAACAAGAATTCTAACATCACTATTGAAGTGATGCATACTAATACTGAAATGTCATGTTACTAATTAATTGAAATTATAAATGTGACAGGGATGATAACATTTTATTTGATCCAGAGAGGATCAAATGATTCACCAAACGAGGTTGTATAGGGTTCGGGAGCACGACTGATGGCATGCTCACTAAGGACCAAGTCAAGTAACGACTCGGGCTAATTGATCAGTAACGAAAGGGAACACGGAGCAAGTATCAAACAGGTACATGCTCGAAATCATAGTAGCTGCATTAGTATGCAATTATCACCTGAAGAGTGGTAATTGCATATGCAAGCAATAAGCAAATGTGAAAGGTGCATAGTTCACGATAATGAACGATCAATGCACAAACTTAACTTGAACATCGAGACCGGGTTTGGGGTAATCATCCCAAACTAAAGTTTAGATAGGCGTTGTGATCATACCAATGAGTGTGATCACACAAAGCTTATTAAAACGAAAACACATCGTTTTTTCTTAATGAATAAAGTTAAAAAACCCAACATTGAACAATTTATCAAGGAAGGGTTTTACCAAATAAAATAAGGGACACAATCACGAACTAAAGCTTTGCTTACATAGGATGTGATGTACTAATTATAACAAGTCCATATGTACCATATGCGGATTGCTTACCCTGGCCAGGTAAGTGTTAAACATATGATACCATGGGTTTCTTACAAATAATACATATACAACCTATGTAACGAAGGCATAGTAAGTGTGAGGTTCTGGGGGATTTTGGACGTAGTCCACTATCTAATACGGCAGGGATGCGATCCATGCAAGACCTTGAGCGAGGCACCAACTAGAATATGCTGGGCAAGCAAAGAGGACAACAAACTGAGCGTTTGGACGTAGTCCACTGTCTAACACGGCAGGATGCGAACCATGCAAGACCTTGAGCGGGCACAAGCTTATACGTTCGGCTAGCAAAACGGGCAATATACGATACCAGTTATCCTGGGTTGATACAAAGATTGACTTGAACCTTAATCAAGGTTTAATCATAAATAGATTCAGTTTGGAAATAAACTTGAACCTTAATCAAGGGTTGAGTCATATTCACATTCGGGTAAGTCATGAATCTTGGGATTAATGACCTAAAACAGCGGATTGGGGCTGTGATAGACCAGTAAATCATTCAACCCTCGTGTAAACTGTGAAAACATTGGATTGTATAATCAGTACGATCTAATGAAAATCGGGACAACAGGAGATTAGTCGATACAATAGGTTATAATGACCAATCTACACTGTGTTTTATGAAAAGAAAACCGACCTCAACTTATAGTGAGATCGGTAATCATAAAAAGGACTTTTAGAAACTAAGCGTTCTAAATATATAAACGATTTGAAAATATGAAACTCAAAAGTCTTTAAATGGGTCGTTGTGGGCAATGACCACCAACGAGTTAGCAAAACAGGAATTTGGAGGGAAAACCAAGTTCAAATTGTTAGAGACAAATTAGATATGTTACGGGTGAGCTTGAGCATAGTAAACCGGATAACTCACTTGGCGTGAGGTTAAAAAAAGGGTGAACCGTAATGGATCATACTTTAGAATGCGATACTTGAAACATGGAGTCCAGCAAACCGGTTAGGTAAAATGTGGGAAACTAGTAAGAATTCCACAATAATCATGGAGGGTAAGGTAAACCCAGTGAATAGCAAATTCTTAAAACAGGATTAGCCAAATAAAAAAAAAAGAGAAAAGTGTTAGTGTAAAGCAAGGTTTGTTTATAACATTCTAGTAAACCAAAAAGAAACGAGGGTTGGATTCGGGGATGAATCCAAGAAGCTAGAAAACGGCTATGTTAAAAAGTCGGGTTAGTCCTGGAAACCAAGACAAATTACTTGATAGAAATAGACGCATAGACATGTAAGCATATGCATGCTACAATCGAGTATTACAGTAGATGCCCTAAGGTGCATGATAGAATGGCCCCTTAAACCATTACATCATTCGGGATATGGTAGACGGGGATAGTCTACGGATTAAGAAAGACATATGAAGAACATAAGTAGCTAAAATGTTGGGTAGGGGGTAAGTATGTAGATATTGCCCCTAGTTAACCGAAATAATAGAATGACTTAAGTCATGTTATGAAAGCTAAGGCTTCCATATAATAAAAGTTAGAAAGCTGAGTAAAGGGATACAAACAATAAGTATATAGTACTACTCGTTAGACTATAGAATGTCAAGGGATTGAGCGGTGCTCAAAATTGATTAGAGACACTAAGGTCCTTTGGTGTGACCAAAGCAACAACGCAAGAAAGGTTTCGAGGACGAAACCTCTTTAAGGGGGGTAGACATGTAACACCCCAAAACCATTCGTTCGCCTAACTACGCCATTAGGCGTGATTAGCAAAATATTAACACAAGACTTAGAGAATATAATATGGGTTATATTCTAATATGGAAATAACCTAGTTAATAATATTATGTTTATAAATCGAATAAAAGGTGTTGGAAACTAGCTTATGAGTTAGTTTTTTTTATAGCAAAATGAACCGAGACTAAACTTGAGGGACCATAGTTGCCTAAATGATAAACTTGGTTTTATCATTATGAAATTTAAAGAAAAACACACACACACACACACACTTGTGTGTGTCACGAAAATGATCAGGAGACAAAGTCTCCTTTGCCTACAACCCTAATCAACAAGAACAAGCCCAATCAAGGCCAAAATCAAAGGGGTTCTTCTTGCATGAGCCCTAAAACGAATCACCCAAGTTTGATAAACGCAAAGGTAACTTTTATTTGCCTTAATTTGATGATTTTATTCAAGCTTGAAGTGGGCAAAAATCTTGATTGATTATAAAACGTGAGATTATTAGTTGTTAGAGGTTTCTCTAGCTTTAGTGAGCCTCAATCATACCTAATTTGCTTACGAATCACATTCTACATGTATGTTTGATTCTAGTCATATGGTTATGCTAATATGTGAAAATTGGGGTTTAACCTCTAGGTTCAAACCCTCCATGTTTAATGATTTAGTTAACTCTTAGGAGCTTTCTTAATGAGGAATTTAGGCTAAAAAGTCTAAATAACATGATATGATGATTAGTAGGTAGATATGTTTTGATAAACATAAACTCATGAAAAACTAAGTATATTGGTGGATGCACACCAAGTGTTTGATGAAATGCCTAGATGAGTTAGTCTCAACTAGACATGTAAGAAAATGGATATGGATTTAGCTAGAAATGATAATGAATACATGATGTTATGGATAGTGAACAAAATTCCATATTATGTATTCTAATAGACAAGTTTGACTCATCCCCAAGTTAGGTACAACCAAGAGGGAGCAAATGGGTCAAACGGATGCAAGGCGAATACTTATGGAAACAAGAATGGATGCGAGGTAAGTTTTACTTACACCAATATACTATAACATAGCTTAATTGTTATAAACATTAGTTTTAAATCTTGAGTGTGAGAAAAAGATAAACCCAAGGGGTAGAATCTATTAAGTGGGTTGCCTTATGTGCACTCAATACAAAATGTGGTGTATGACCTTAATCGAGATAATGAGTTATGACCAAATGGAGAAATCAAATCAAACGGGTCAACTAATAAAGATATGTGAGATATGATGTTTTAATCCAAATTAAATCAATTGAATGGAGTCGTTAAGCATGATGTTAAATGGGTCAAGTTTGTGTCACTTGAACCATAGATAAAAACTTGGGTAACATAGCATTATGAACTATTAGTCTAAACGGGTCAAATGGTGATGTCCTCACCATGTGAGTCCAACACTTGATGCTTGTATTCCAAGCATTAAGATTCATAAAGTTAAACGGGTCAAATGGCAAGTTATTGCCATTTGTTCCGAGAAATTAATGTTGTCTGTTTAGAAAGCATACAGGTAAATGCAATTGCGCGTGCATTCTTGATGTTAAGAATCATGGAGGATAAACACAATGTATGGATATGGGTCAAGGCCACCCGGTAAGTCTGTAGTCAAATAAACGCCTTCGGGCGAAGCAACATAGGTGATAAAGTACCCACATGAAGTGTGGGTGCAAATCAAGTAAGTTATTTCCACAACTATGTCTAATGCGCGCTAATGCGCTTAGAATCTACTAAACAAGTGAAAACTTGAGAAAGGATGAAAATCTAAGTTCGGAAGGACTTAGAGGTTTTTAAACAAGTCAATGAGTCAAAAACATTGGAATTGGAACAAGAAGTTTCGCCACGAATGGCTAAATTTAAATATTTGACCATGAAGGGCATTTTGGGAATTCAAAAGATTTCTAAAGGTTGAATCTAAGAAACTAAATCATAATGAGACAAATCGGATAAACGCTTTTGTTGATCATGTGTATAATGACTTGACAACTTAATCGGTAGGCATTTGGTGTGGTCAGAAAGTGCCTTGTTTGATTCAAGGTCTTAACGGGTCGAGATGGGTAAAAATCAACATAAACACTTAAAACTTTGAACGGGGTCATAGCATCATGAACCAGACTATAATTTCTGTCAAACAAAGGTTTAGTTAGTCGGCAAGTCAATACTTAGGCTTCGGGAATCATCAAATGTGGTTGCGACATGATTCCATGCTTAAAAATCACCAAAAAATGATCAGAACCTGTGCGCGGCCGCGCACTTAGACCGACCGGCCGCGCACAGAGACCTGCATGTCAGCGCGATCTTTAAAATTCCATATAAAATCGTAAAACAATCATTAATAGGTGTTCTTTATATGCCTGGAAAGCTCTCGGAGCATAGAACAATTATCATTTGAAAGTCGAAGTCGGATTTTGGGTTTTAGAAGGGGTAAAAGCGATCCGAACAGCGGCTGCGCATAAGTTGCAGCCGTTTGTTCTCCTGAAAAAGGGTCGTTTGGCCTGGTTCTTTCCGTTTCGACGTGTAACGACTATCGTACTAGTTTAAATGTTTATTTGACCACTCACTAACCATTCTTTGTGTAATGGTTCTAGGTAAACATGTGATGGAACTCCCGGAGCAAGGATCAAATCGCGATAAGAGCCGAACACACCCGATCACTCATTCAAGCTTCCGCACTAGAATCAAAGGATTTCCGTTAAAACGCAACATCGTAAAATATGTTTTAACTATTAAAATGTAAAAAAAAAATTGTGTGAATCAAACATGTATTTGATTTGATGGGTTAACTTATAACAAATTTCAAAGTTTTAATCGGGAGTGGTTTAAGTAAGGTCAAAAGCCGTATGATTTGGGCGTTGATCTCGTGATTACGGGTTAGGGTCTTACATTTTTAATTTTATCTTTGAATGTATATTATAAAAAAATACTTAACAAACAAACCAAATTCTACACATCTTATAAAGTTGTATCTCTACATAAAGATATATTATACAGAAACGGTGACTAATGAAATAAAATGAAAAAAATTTAGAAACCAAAGCCGTGATATTATAGAAATTAGCCCTTTTTATTAATTTTATTAATTGAATAAAATGATGTATTAACTCTTTCAAACCAAACTAGCATTTTGAATAAATAATTATTTGTATATGGATTTTGAACTGGGCCACAAACGAAACTGTAAAAAGCCCACGTTAAAAAAAGAAAGTAAATGGACAGACCATCTTGTTTCTTCTTTATTCATCATTCAACCCTAATAATAGCTAATAACATCAGCAAAGACGCCGAACAGTCCAGAGGAACAAATTAGGGTCTCTGTTACCTTCTCAATTCTATTTTTTCTTCAACTATGAGATGCTTTAAGGGTCAAAGTATCAAGAAAAGTCATCGAGAATCAAGGTTACGTATGGAATTTGATAGGCCCCCGGGAAAACGGGCCTCGGCCGGGAGTGCGTTGCGAAACACTCAAGAATCAATGTAGTTATTATATAAAACTGGGTGGGTAATTATACATGAAAAACTGAAAAGAACACACAATATTCTTTCATAACGTAGCTGATTTTCTTAAGTCTTTATCAACATGTGTTTTATACTCAATTATGAGGTGAGTCAGGATCTTGAGTCATCTGTGCGTCTTACCATCAAATTATACTAGATAAAAGTAGTCTTCTGTCGCGAATCTGTCAAAGTAAGGTTTGTAGCAAAACATAGCGATTTTAAAAACTTATTTACAAAAGTATTTACGATATAAAAGGCAACACTTCTTAGACCGATTAGGAACAAAAAGTTTTGCAACAAACAAGCATCGCATAGATTTAGCCAGAATTATGTGATGGAATCATATGTATCTAAATATCCTATGTCATAGACAATAATCTCAAAATTGTAAAAGCATTCTGGATATAAAGCTGGTAGGCAGCTTACTTGTTCAATTAAAATGACAAAAACATGAAGCGTTACAGTTGAACCTCTCTTCCATCCCTTTTCCATATAGCCAACATTTTTGTAATTAAAGATTCTACTAAAGGATGTGTATGAGTCATGCCACTTTTCACTAAATATCAAGTTGTTAAATATTTAAATCGTGATAATCTTAAAAGGGCGGACTCATATTTATAACGAGCCTTATCTAATAAACGAATTATAGCTTGTGCCTCGCATATTAAGCATGACCACACTGGTCAATCTAAATAACCTTATAATTAATAGAGTTTTTATTCAATATAATAATAACAACTGTTATTATTATTATTATGATTAACTAGCGACATAATCCGCCGCGTTGCGGCGGTAATTAGCATCTCGTATGCAGTTAATAGTAGTGTATAAGGGCAAATATTAGTTATGAAACTCGATAACATGAAATGTAGCTACGGTTATAACACAAACATTAGATAGGGTGTTATAGTTACACGACAAACATAACATATAGTCCTAATAACATAGCATTAACAGTAGCTTCCCTGTTGATTAACAAAAGGCAGTAACGTGTGTTACTGTCTTTTGTTAATCATAGCTTCACGGTTATAACACAAACATTACATAGGGTGTTAGAGTTATACGACAAACATAACATATAGTCCTAATAACATAGCATTAACACCAGCTTCCCTGTTGATTAACAAAAGGCAGTAATGTACGTTTTGTACGCTTGTCTTAGGATTCAGGGTCTTGACTGCCAGACGCCTTCTTCTTTGCAGGCTCTTCTTGAAGGGATGCAACTGAAAGGCAGTTGTAAACAGCATTAGAATACACATATTGCTAAGGTGGCTATGAAAACAAATATCGTGTACCTTCGGGTTGCATGAGCGCCGTTTAACAGAGGTTTCTGATTGCACTTTCAGTTTTGGGGTTGGTGTGTCTATTGTTGATGCAGGCTTGATTGTTTTTGGTGGTGGAGTAACAGGAGATTGCATTGCTTGCTTAGCGGATGACTCTGGATGAGGAGTTACTGGTATGAGCGTACTTGCTGATGCCTCAAATGTCGATGAGGATTGTGGTGTAACAAACTCGGCGTTGTTCACGGTGTAGCGCAAAATACCTGTCCTCTTGTCTTTGTTAGCCTGGACTTGTAATTTGACTTCTTTATTTGTGATGTCCTGAACTAATGTTTCGCTGTTTGGTTTTGACATCATCTCTGCACATGTAATTTGTAATAACTGGATGGCTGTTCGGTCGAAGAATGTAACGTCTATCGTTTCAGTTTCATCAGCAAGTGTCGCTTTGATAAGGTACCTGTAATTATGTGTGGTATATATGCTCATTTATTATCAAACAATATATATTAGTGTTACTTGTTAATACAGTGGTGCATTGTTATTATTGACACTTATTGGAAGCGCCTAAGTGTTTAGGTGAGCAGGCATATTTAGATAATCTTCCCAAGCTAATATTTTTAAAAATAACTTCTAAAAAATTATAGAAAGTGAATGATAGCTTACAAGTACTTGACTGCAGTGACTTTAGCGTGCTCGGAACAAAACCATACTGGTCCTCTCTGCAAAACAACCTGGTTGCACTCGGCGCAGGCGGTGTAATACCAAGGCGTTGTTGTTGGTATATAATGAATAGTGCATCTGAGTATGAATTTCCTTCCCTGCATGCAAATTGGTGGTTAACAACCATAACATCAGAAACGCTTATATCATCACTATGTTGCTTACAATAATGTGATTCAACGGCAGATTTTTTAACTCCTTAATAGTTATTTGTTGACCGCTTAACTGAACAACCGCTTGTTGATCAAAGTTTTCATTTGCATACCTGTTTTAACAGAAAATACAATTAAACGACAAACATAGATCATCAAGAACAGCGTTATTAACTATACATACATATCAATCAGATGCTGTGTCTCAGGAGTCTTAGGATCCCGATATGTACACGTGGCATTTGTTGTTTTGAATTGCAGTGTTCCTGTAATCATCAACACGATAGAAGGGATTTACAACAGGATAATATAAGAAGTGCAGAATGTTTGCTTTTTATCTATCATCACAACTCATGTTTACCATAGTAATCTTTCGTTTTGAGTGCCGTGAACGCCAGTATTATTGGCGGAGATGCTGATTCATACTCAGCTCGGTTAAATCTGGCTTTAGACGCTAACATGTCTTCCCACACAGCTACTGTTACATCTTGATTACTTTGTATACAGACATCAAATATTAGCATCATAAAGAATATTCTGATTGTTTAATAGGATGAAAAAGGTAATGCTTATTTCAATGTGACACATACCTGCAATCTCTGAGTGTTAACACCACATATCGTTGATTCCGAGTGGTAGTCTTGTCTACCATTCCACGGTAAATCCCAATATAATCTGTATTTAAAACCGTAAAGGTTATGTTGGTAAAACCCCAAATTTTAGTTAGCAAGGATGAAGTGACAAACAAAATGAGCAATCATAACGCACCTACTATGCCTTCATCAGGGGCTGCCAATTCCGCCCTTCGTCGCGTTGTGATGTCAAAGTAGTAATCCTGAATAGTAGTTCAATTTGGCATTGGTGTCACCTGAGTTACTTGGGCCATGAAAATAGTTGCGGAATGAGTAAGTGTATTAGTGAAGTTGTCCGGCTCAACACATGCATACTCATTTATTTGGTAACATGAACCAAGTTTTAGCTTAGGCTCCACAATGTGTTTGTCTCGTCCTCTGGCAAATGCTTGAATGCCCATACCCTGGAAAACAAATTATTAACTTTGTAAACAACCCTCACAAATGAAAAGACAAACCAAGTATGCAAAAAAAGAAAAGTATACGCATATTAATAAACAACAGGAACAATATGAACCTCAACATCCACAAAGACATAATGAATCTCATCCTCTCTGAATGCTGGAACCCATTTTCGGACGACCCTTATTTCTATAACTGTCGTTTCTCCTTTCGGAGTCAACTCTGCTACACCTTTGTATTCCATCAGCCCTGTGTCAACAATTTCAAGTATTAGATGACATATTTTACAACCAAAAATCATTCAAAAAGCAAATGCTAACAAATTTAAATGTAGAACCTCTCTTGAACTAATTTCGCTAAGTAAATCTGAATACACAATGTTTATGGTTGTATTGTTATTTTCTGTACTGTTGTTAGACAAAAGAATTTTAAGCGAGGATGCTGACGTGGCCCTTGAAAGCGCAACGTACAGCTGGCCGTGTCCAAAAACTGGTTGTGGTAGATATAGGCCAACCTTCTTTAATGACTGGCCTTGGCTTTTATTTATCGTCATTGCGTAACATAACTTTATTGGGAATTGGCGACGCGTAAAAACAAAGGGCAGCTCTTTGGAATCATGTACAAAGTTAATTCTGGGAATGTACACTCGATTCCCGACTGATGTTCCAGTAATGATTCGTGCCTCGATGACACGCGGGAGTAATTGCGAAACCAAAAGCCTGGTCCCATTACATAAGCCGTTTTTTGGGTCAATATTACGCATTAACATAACTGGATTATTTAACCTAAGACTAAGGTGGTGACTTGGAATACCACTGAAATTCAAAACATTTAGGTATTCAGGTGAATACATCGCATCAGTTTCTGCGCCATCCTTTGAGCGGGGGACCATAGAATCAGTACTGAGGTATGAAATACATTCTCCTGGTGACAATTTCCTAACCATCTCGTTTATAACATCAACAGTTTCATTTTTCGGGCAAATGATAGCACGTTCAGAAATTTCAATTGGCGTAGGATCATTAAGCAAATGAACATCATATATAAACTTAATTAACTCATCCAAGGCATTTTCAGATTGGTTAATTAAGAAGTTACTTGGTATTTCAATTTTCTTGATGTCTACATTTTGAGAGTCTATAATAACACCTTCCTTACCATCACCAATTTTCAAAAGCCATTCAGAAAAAGCTTTATCTTCTCGGCTATCACTATTCTGGCTTACATTTGTTGTAATACGCATATTAACAGTTAGAGTATACACAACAAAATGCTTCCACAAGTATGATCTAGGTAGACATGACATTATGACCTCATTTTTACTACATTTTGGTTTAACAGGTAGTGTTTGTCTAAAATCGCCACCTAGCAAAATTGATTTCCACCAAAGAATTGCAAACTATTACCAGTCAAATCCTTAAGAGTTTTATCTAATGACTCGAAGCATCTACGATCACTCATAGGCGCTTCATCCCAAATAATAAGAGACGTTTCTAAAAGTAATTGACAAAGATTAGTTTTCTTCTTAATGTGACATACTGATTCTTCCGTTAACTCTAACGGTATCTTAAATCTAGAATGAGCGGTTCTGCCTGCTGGTAACAACAATGACGCAATTCCTGAGGCAGCAACCGCAAGTACAATCTTACCAACAGATCTTAACGCTGAAATAATTGTTTTCCATATGTAAGTCTTGCCAGTGCCACCATGTCCATAAACAAACGCCATCAACTGACTTGAGCTATTCACTGCTTCCATAACAGCATTATATATCATTAGTTGCTCATTATGTAACTTTGCATACAATGACATGTGTTCTAATCGAAGCGCATTCTTATCATAACTTTTTTCTTCCAACAACAAAGTATTCCCTAGTGCTGAAAATATAGACGGGTCTGGGCTTCGTAAGCCAAACTCTTCTAACGTACGTGGATTAGAATTTGAATTTAGCAGTTTTTGAAGCTCATATAACACATATTGCTCTAGATCTGAATCATCAGTGAAGCCTGAACTTGCACCTACAGTTTGATTGATATTCCTGCTTATATCATCTGACATGCTTTTCCAGTTAGAATCCCACAATTTCCGTGGATTCGAGACGTCACAATAAAGCAACATATACATAAACAAAGATTGCAACTCAACAACTGTTGCCCATATTGCAGCCTCCTCTAACGCTGTTTCCCACTCTTTATCATTACCTATCAAACCTAAAGCCTCGCAAGCCTCCCTAAACGTAGGCATCACAATACCAGATACTTTGCGGACATCCGCGTAGCTGCAACAACCTTTTTGATAAGTCAGTAATAACCGGAAATAAAAAACCTCACCACAGGTAGGATGCACATAAGCTAATCTTCCTATTGTGGGTTCTCGTTTAGTCTTCCTAGGTTCCCACTTCTTTGATGAGACATCCCAACGGTATTCCGTTAAATAATCAACATATCTTAAGGTAATTCCAACAGGCGCTAATGTCTCAGCATTACTTATCTCTTTAGCATTATTTACAAACCATTCGGTTAATGTTGTTTTGCCAACATTAGGATTAGCCGCAATATCAGTCAATTGTTGAGATTGCCTGAATGTTAGGTTCTGTTTGCCTTCAAGATGCACAGCTAACACTTGTACAGGCGGATTTCTATGATGTATATAAAATCCAAATATCCTCCATATCGCCTCATGAGGACAAATAAAACGTCCATCAATATAATTATTTATTTCATCAACAATCTCAGTGTTATTTCTAGTTTGTGTATCAGATTGTCCTGTGTCTCGTGATAATGTATATCGCACCCTGTCCGTACCTTTTGAAATGTACTTAAATAAGTACTTTATCAACATAGTCCATCCACAGTATTCTACATTGATATGTGCATTAAAATGTAGTAACAGATTAATGTTGTAAGGCACAACAAACCCATTGTCTAAAGGTATACCATTCTTGACAAAAGTAGGACCAGCCGAAGGTCTCTTGTAATGAACATAACCGGCAGCATCAAAACGGGTGACATCTTCGTATGCCTTAGGGAATTTCTTTGTACAAACCCTGTCCCTCATACATGGTGAAGACAGCCGAGCCAAACCACAGGGGCCATGCAACATGAAATCCGTTACAATTTTATGTAAAACAGGTTCAGCCATTGCATCTGGAATAGTAGCGCTTATGTAATTATCAACCTCACCAGCATCATGCATAACATAATCACTTGACACCCACAACAAAGTATGACAATGTGGCAACCCTCTTTTTTGGAACTCGATAGTGTATAAATCTGCGCACACAAACACCATCAATATAAGAGGCGAGCCACAAGAAGGAGGTGCACAGTCCAACATACACACATACCTGCAGTCACATCACCAAAAGGCTTCGCTTTACGCAAGTGTTTGATGAAAGCGCGCACTTTTAACTGGAAAACCCTTGCAATAATATCCGGTCGGTCCTGGGGGTTAGATACACCAAATCGCGCAAGTTGTCTCCTTATTTCAGGCCAACGCACATTACATGTAAAGGTAATAAAATACTGTGGGTTCCCATGTACACGGCATATTGCGAGCGCATCCTAATAATGTTTGTACATGTACCGTGGGCCACCAGTAAATGAAGCCGGTAAAATAACCCTTTTGCCAATACTACCCGCGTCAGTATCGCCTCTAGAAATCGCATCATGCACACCTTGTAAAAACTCGCACCTGAATTCGTCTTGATTACGCCTATAATATTCCAGCCGACAATGCTCAATACAAATGTAAGCATCCACCAAATACTGTTGTAACAGTCTAGACCCTCTAAGCAAATGAGTATACAAATTAAGCCGATCATGTATCTGGTAACCATAAAACATACTCGGTGTTAACTTTGAATCGTCCACAGAAGCAGTCGTAGGCGCAGTGTTAACCATGTTATAATCTGCCAAAACAGTATCATCAGCATCCTGCGCATCAACAACAGGAGCTTTAAGGCGTAACTGAGGAGACCACCCTTGTTCAGCACGCGGGAACAATAATGGATACTGGAGCGGCATATAAGACGGGTGTAACTTACTAACCCTATGTGGCGCACCGTCCTTACTCCTAATAATGACATCAAACTATGACGACAACTGATCAGCATCACAAAGAATAGCGCCCAAACAATTTGATGTGGGAACACTATAACGGCTGTCTGAAGGACGATTATATAAGCGAATATAAAAATCAGTAACCTCTGGCTGACTGCATAGTTCCTTTGCCATGCGAAAAAGTTTAACATACTCGTTTACCTCATCCAGCATCTGTGACAATGACTCAACAATAGCAGCAACCGACGAATCAGATTCCAAACCCCGGAAAAATCGAAGCCTGTTAGCAACCTCATTCTCACTGTCAAAGACATACATTTGCAAAAAACGTGGCGCATCGCCTGGCAACGGGCACACAGAACCTAGCCAATGAGACACCTGCCCTGCAACCTTAAAAACATATGGTGCACCACCACTATTTATGTCATCATCCACCTCTGCACCGAACGAAGTCATTGAAAACATCGCATTATACGCACGTATATTAGCCATGAAATCAGAATTTGAGAACAAATCCCTTAACAAATAAGGAGGTTCAGACGGGTATGCCAGTTCAACCCTACCACCACGACAACAACGGTTATAACGCGGCCTAGAACTAACCGGATAACTTGCCAAACGCTCTTCAAACCAGAATAACGCACCACAAAACTCACATGACTCAACACAATCACCAAAGTCAACATAAAAAGGCGATACTAATAAACCAGTCGCATCTTCAACTACATCAGCCTGCAAACCACCTGCCTCCCCTTCAACAGGCCTATTACGCCTTAACATAGCAGCCCTATATGCCCCCTGTCGCCGGGTAGGAGCTGATGCTGACAACGTGGATCCTGAGATAGACACATCATGAGGCACACGACGTCGCTGACGCGAAGGGCCTACATCAGGTACACTTGAATTAGACGCAGACGACCCATCAGAACGGGCACGCCTTCGCCTTGAGGACTGAAAAAACAAAAAACAAACCAAGAAACATTGGTTCGCCTCTAAATAACAGCCTACTACCAAAAACCGAGTAACGAAGACAACACCCAATCTGTTTGACCCATTTGAATTACTGACCTAACCTGTTTTCATCTTCCTGTACAATTAAGCCTAACACTAATACTACAAAGCCTAGAACAACTAATGCTAATAACACTAAGACAACCAACCACAGTCTAACCATAACAGATACACAACACAACCACATAATCAACCAACAAAAAAACTTTTTCATCTAATGTAAACACCAAACACATACCAATAAGAAAACATCACAAATCCAAAAAAAAAAGATACCTGCATAAACGACGCTAAATCACACACAGATTACTCAAGCTTGAACCTGTAAAAAACAAAAACAAAACCCTCATCAACATTACCACCACAGAATACGTTTTTAAACATCTGCTCATCTCTAAAACAACCACATGACACAAAAAACACCATAACCATGATGAACACTAACATGTTTTTAAACATCAACTCATTTAATAAGAAACCAAGAATACCACCGTATGCATCAAAACAGGTTAAAACTGACCAAAGATCAACATGCAACTACAATCAAGCATTGTATAGACACAAACACAGCCTAAGCATGAACTCAAAGCCAAAAAACCACCAAATTCAACAAAAAAAAAAAAACAACCCGAAGGCAAATGCATTATTTAAACCATGACAAAAACAAAGGACACATAACAGGAACAAATGCAAGTTAAGAACAATTAAAAGCAACAACATTTCGAATTTAAAAGATACACAACCACCACCTGTTGAAATCGCCAGCCAAAGAAGAAGAAAAGAGAAAGAAATAAAACAACACACATGCAGGTTACTATATATATATATATACCAACTTATGATAGAGTAAGTGGAAAACAAATGTCTAGCCCACATGCTTGACACGTATCCCTCCATCCAATAGATAAAAAAAAAAAATTAACCGGGTTTCGAACCTGCGCCAACTCGTTAACAAAGCAACAACATAACCACTAACCCACACCCATAATATCTTGCTATAACTTAAAACCAATAATATTTAAACACAATCAGATAATCAGATTTTGATAAAATTACTGTTCAAAACGTTTGCTAATTATTATAGTAGAATATACATAAAATTATGAGAAATTATAACTATGTAACATATTCTATGTTGTATATAAAAACTTATTTATAAGCATAAAAAACTAACTATGAATACATAAATATATTACCTAGTAGATAATAATGAAACTGAACTCAAGCAAACTTGAGATTGAAACACCCGACCTGCCCTAAATGAGGGTTAGTGTACTAGTCTGTATGTGTTGCAACATAAATTCAATCTTAACTGTTGAAACTGAAAACCATAAAAAAAAATGCCGGTTTGGTACGATAACATACGGTACTCGGTATTTTACAATGCCAAAAATACCTTATTTTGAGTACATGTCTGGTTTCAATAAAAATTGTTGCGGAATTGTGTACAAAAAATTCTTTTGGTATCCATATGAAAATACTGAAACCAAAAGGAGTAAAAATTGCCAATCAAACGCCTGTATTATGACATGTAGTGTAACATACCTAAAAATATCTAAACCGACTCGTATGGAATAGTAATCCATATATAGTAGCTAGCAACAATATTGTTTGTCAGTATCGTTTTCATTCAAACTGAAAACCATACAACTCTTTGTGACAACAAGGTAAGATGGTATTAAGGAGTAAAATGTTTTGATACAAAAAGATAATCACGACCCCATATAGACAAACATCCACTGCAACTCTCGCATATCAGCGAAAAAATAACCTAACAAAATTGTAAAGAAGAATTAAGAAAAAACTTTTTCCCCCCTCTCCCCCCAAAAAATAAGATGTCTAAAAATATATATTTTTTATTACAAATTTTGTACATTAGGAAACTTTAGATGACAACCAGGTTTTGCCATGAGGAAATTTTATTTTTTTATATTTTCATGGCTAAACTCATTTATGTTAGTTGTTAGTGGGCATTGAATTTATGATCCCCATGTTATACACCAAGTTAGTTACCACCATATCACAAGGGGTGAGGCGCTTCAGGAGTTTTTATACATGGGTACTACACTGTTGAAGTAGACTAGAAAGCCGATTGTCTCGGTTAGTCAGTATGGCATATAAAACAATTTTCGATACAACACGCCCTCTTCCCTTAACCGGGTTAGTGCAACTAATCAAGAACGGAGTGCCAATCCCAATAGTACTATTTGACCGTTCCATGGTCACACAAGGATTAATGGTTACAGTTACGACGACATGAGAACCTTTTGAGCTCAAAGACGAACGACAATCTCATGCACACATAAATGATACGCTAGATTTCATTATCATTCTACCGTACAAAATAAGTAAATGCATGTCTTTTCATGAAATTCATCCTGTGTATGCAATTCTAATAATCAACAAGTAAGCCCAACAAAAATGATATGTGACCAACGTGTGTCCTAAAACATATAAGACATCTTAAAGTCTAGATATGTGTCTATTCTCCAAGTTGTTCACTCAACTTACTAGACACAATAGAGATGTTTTCGTTTAAGAAAAAAACTTGTTAACTTGACATCCTGTTGGTGATTGTTATTTACGTTTTGATTTTGTAAATATATGTATACATACATATATACATATATACATATATATATATATGTGTGTATATAGTGTAAGTATATGGTGAAAACCCTCTTTATAGTAAAAACTGTGGAAACTCTGACTTCCCGAGCTTTTTTTTTTTGAAAATTTTAGTGCATGTAATATACATGATTCTAAGCATTTTGAGCCAAAAAAATCAAAAAAGCGTCAGGCGTTTTTTTTTAAGAAAAAAACGTTTTCAGGTAACACATGTTACACAAAAATAACATGTGTAACATGTGTTACCCAAAAATGTTTTTTTTTTTTAAAAAAAAACCGCTCGGCGCTCTTTTGATTTTTTTCCTCAAAATGCTTATAATCATGTATATTACATGCCCTAAAATTTTCATAAAAAAAGCTCGAGAAGTCAGAGTTTCCACGTTTTTCACAGTATCCATCCCCTATATATATACTGAAGAAACAACGAGCTATAGTTACCTCAACAGAGATGAGTATGGTGTTGTGCTCGTAGTTGCTGTAGGGAAATTAATGCTGAAAAGAGATAGGAATGGCGACCGTCTGATCTTCTCGATAGCGCTATAGTTACCGCCCTGCCGTAGGTCTACGTGGCGCGATAAGAATGGTGACAGTCTGATCTTCTCGAAGGCGTCTGATGTCACACCCTCAAATTTCACCGCGGAGTTTACAGCGCGAGGCGGGTGACACACCAGGATCCCCATAGCCATTACTTACAAGAACGACTCTAAATGCCCAAACCATTTAGTGCGTTTTCAAAAATCAAGTTTAATATTTAACCAAAAAGTTTAAAGTAATGTGGAAGCATAAAGAAAGTATCAAGTAAACCATCCTGCTCAAAACACCGCGCCCAAAACCAAAGTAAAGTAAATAAACCAAAATAAGTTTTATTAACTTTTAGCACCCAATGACACCAATGATGCATGCCCTAACGTGCTCCGTACCTAGTGACCTGGAAAAACATGCTAGCTTTTGTCAACATAAAGTTGGTAAGTCCACAAAGTAAGGTAAGTAAGAGTTTAAGTTTTCAAAACCAATAATCAGTAACTAGTAACCAAAACTAAGAACCACTAGTTCTGCGTATGCTAAGGGTAACTAACCCATTCATGATAACTAAACATTGAAGTACCGAACTGCTATTGAAACGATGCACTTACCTCGTGAGTTGGTTTTTGCCTCCCGTCATTGCATATTAACAATGATAAAATCAAAGGTCGCAATTCACGCCCGGCTCCCAGCACGGTGTGAGGTTTGTCAAACCTAATAGGGTTATCAACTAGTAACCCGCTTGCCATAACCCAACAACTTATTCGGTATAAGTGAAGGACTTCCGTGATAGTATGCAGTTTAGTTCAACAAGGACACAAAGTGTGAAACTAGCAAAACCCGATTCCTCCCGGGAATGACCACATCCCAAAACCCGGGATAAAATAGTGTTTAAAGCGCAAAAAACCCAAAACACATTGCTGCAGGTGATTAGGAGCTCCTAATTGCCTGTTGCAGCCCCTACTCGCCTGTAACCTTGGGAACGACTAGAAACACCTATAAATACCACCCTTATGCTGTAAAACCTCATTTGTGAAACCCTAACTCGCCCTAAGCCTCCATCACACCATAATCACTCTCTGGAACACGTTTTTGCCCTAGAATCCATCCTATCAAGCTTTACACATCATTATCTAGCAAACCTAAGGTGTGTTATCCATCCAAAATCTATGTAATGTTGTTATTTTGATCCCTAAAGGTCCAGACCTAGTTTTGTGATGTTTGTGTCTTTGAAAACCCTTTAAAACAATTTTAAAACAAACCTAAACCCTCATACTTGTTCTATGTGGTGTTATCATGTAAGATATGATTTTTATGGTTAAAACATGAGGATTCCTATGTGTTTAATGCATTTCTGATACAAATAAGCTGTTAGGATGTTTATCTATGACTTTGAAGATTGTTAGTTGTGTTTTGATGTTAATATGCGTTTTGACCCGTTTGAATGATTTAGAAGGATTTAGGATGTTGTAGTATATGTTTTATTGATTGTATGATGTTAGGGTTTACTCTAGGATGATGTAAAAATAGTAGGATGTTGGTGTGCAACATTGTTATTTGATGAAATCTAGATATTTGCCAATTAGGGCAAGTTTTGCATGCTTGATGTGATGTTTACATAATATTATGCTATTTTGGGAACTGCTTGCAATTAGGGTTTTTAGAATGATGATAAATTGGGGTTTTTTTTACTTAGAATGGGTTGTTTAATGATTTGGGTTTGATGTTGGGTGTTTTTACATGTTTCGGATCTGATTTGGAGGGTTAAACTCGCGAAAATACGAGTTGATGCTGGAGGGGCGAGTAGGCTCTACTCACGTATAATTATAGGCGAGTAGGCTCTACTCACGTATAATTATAGGTGATTAGCTCTACTCACGTATAATTATAGGCGATTAGCTCTACCCACGTATAATTATAGGCGATTAGCTCTACTCACGTATAATTATAGGCGATTAGCTCTACTCACGTATAATTATAGGCGATTAGCGCTACTCACTTATAATTATAGGCTATTAGCCTCTACTCGCGTGTACTACAGGCGATTACAATTCCTAATTGCCTGTTTGACTTTCCTAATTGCCTATTGACTTTCCTAATTGCCTGATTGATTCATAATCGTGTGTTTTGCTGTTGTAAGTGTATTTTGACAACCCGAAACATAGTTTGACACCTAGGAACATGTTAGGAACCCCGTGATATGTATAATAACCTGATGACATGTGTTTGGACTCGTTTATGCGTTATTTGAACTGTGTGCTAGATTTGGTGAACTTTTGCGCATGTTAAGTGTATAATTGCATACAATGGCATGATATCTTGTATTTGGCTAACACGTGGGATGTCGGGTCACCAATGGGATGTCGGGTCTTGTCTTGTGTGGTTAGGTTATCAGTCAAACATGTTTTCAAACGTATAATGGTTATGGTCTGGACACTTAGGGACTAGCTGACCTGCGGGTCAATAGTTCGGGTACTTATATGCATTTAATGATAGGTTGCCGATAGTAGGACTGTCATTGCATTGTCTGTGGTTTATTAAGAAGAACGCAATCCAAGGTGACTTCGCGGCCCCTCTTTTACACACTTTTCTCGAGGGAGAAAGATGCCATACATTTTAACAATACAATGTTTATGTTATAAAAAAACAACTCTTTTGGAAACGCAACGCTTATGTTATAAACTCGCAACAATTTTGGAAACGCAACACTCATGATACGTTGTTTACCTTTTGTTTACTATACGATGAAACATGTAAGTCTCTGGGGAAACCTTGAATATGTGGGTATACATAACGGGAGATATATGGATAGATCTATTGGGCCTGACAAACCCCACCCTTCGGCTTGGAGCGGGCGGGTGCATATTGTCTCTACTTTGAGCAACATACAATCGTAGTAGTAAGAAACGCTTTCATAACTTGGTATTTTTGTGATGAAACTCTCAACTCATGGAAACACTTTGTAAACTTAAAACCTTTGAACTCACCAACATTATATGTTGACGTCTTTTTGGCATGGTTTCTCAGGTCGCTAAGGTAGCAGCTTCGGATTTAGGCGCACAGAGTCTCACTTGGCGTCAAGGGTTCTAGTCTCATGTCTTTTAATAATTTCAGACTTCATTTACTTTTGTTAAGTTGTAAACAAGATTTTAAAGCTTCCGCTGTTGGTTTAATATTATTAACTTATGGTTTTGGTTTACGTATCTTTTACATTTAGTTGTCGTTTATTGTGACCGTTGACTTGGATCCTGGTATATCACGCGCCTTGCGGTAAAACCCCGCATGTGGACTTTGAGGGTATGACAATTAGTACATCATTTGAGAAAAAGACGTTGTGAGTAACAATGGTTATCTAAAAATCGTTACTTAAGAACCGTCAATCAGTATTTCTTAAATGTTTGCTAATTTATGTTTAAATTAATTTTAAATGTAAATTATGTTGTTATGATTTTAATTATTACTCTTACGTCTAATTGCAAAATACACTAACCTTAATATCATAATCATTAAATTTGCAATTCACCCCACTAAGGCTGTTAAAAGTTACAACCATGAAGAGAAAAATCAACAGACGAATGAAAATATGTGTCGGAACAACATATATTAAAAACAAACAATTCATAATTGGAGTTAAATATTTAATTTAACAAAAATAAATACAAAGTGGAAAGAATTGTAAAAGAAAAAAAATACAAATATCTCTAAAAAACTACTTTAATAACATCATAATTACAATGTGTGAGTTTACAAACTACATAAAAATACAACGAAACATAAATAAAAGTCTTCTAACAACCAAATCCTAGAAAACGATTTTCTAGCTCGTATATAATATCATCCAGTTCTACAAAGCTTAACGATTGAAATTATAAACTGAATATATATAGTAATAATGGATTGATGTTTTCCTTTGATTGTAAGAATCATTGAAAAACATCATTTCCAACTTCTTTGCCAACGGATTGTTGGTAATCTATTTTCCTTTGATTGTAAAAATCTTTCGAAAAATTTGTGGAAACACATTTGAAAGTGATATCATTATGCATATGGAATGGAGATATGTAAAGTGAGAATAGTTAAAAGAATACATAAAGATGTAAAATGAATATTGGAAATTCCTCCCCTTTTATAGGATGAATATACTAACTATTCGTAAAGTTGGTCTTCAACTTTATTAGTTGGATTTCAAGTAAATATAAGTTGCATGTTACTTTTGGAACTTTTTATTTATTTTTAATAGAATAAAACACAAATGCAACACAACAATACTAATAATATTATATTATTAAAAATGTAACTACAAAACCGTAATCATTATTTTTGGGCCTTTCTATAACATCTATTGAGTTCTTAAAAGTTGTTCTCAAACAAAAGTCTTTCAGTATTTACCAGCGGATTGTGTAATCTGTAGAAGGAAATAAAACCATGTGTAACATACTTTATTTCACGATTAAACTTGTTATTAAAGTATCACTATAAATTATATTACAGAAATCTTTTCAATTTGATAAATAAAATCTTGATATGTGTAATAAATGATGAACAAAAACAGGCAAAACATTGGTAATTATACCTTAGAAGTTTTACATATAATAAATATCTAGTTTGAGATTAATATACTTTTCAATCACAAACCATAAATATAATAAGCAAAATTACTACATTAAAATAATATTGATATTTGAAAATGCAAGCATATAAAAACATTTAAATTTGATCATCTTCATCAGTTGAACTCCAATAAGAGATTGATTCTTAAATAACTTCTTCCACCTTCTCCTTCAAATACACTATCCTTGCCCAGATAATTTTTTCCAGATTAAGATGAAATGTATTCCGATTAATGTTGCTCATTGTTTTCTGGTCAGCTTCTTCAAGAAACTCTAAATCATCGGAATACTCTATTTTAAAACTCCTAAGGAATAATTATCAATGGTTTGCATGTTTTTCTTCATCATTTAACTACAATACAATAATATTCAAATTTGAAAATGCAAACATATAAAAACATTTAAATTTGATCATATTCATCGGTTGAACTACAATAAGAGATTCATTTTTCCATAACTTGTTCCACCTTCTCCTTCAAATACACTATCCTTGCTCTGATCATTTGTTCCAGATTAAGATGAAATGTATTCCGATTAATGTTGCTCATTGTTTTCTGGTCAAATTCTTCAATAAACTCCAAATCATCGGAGTACTCTATTTTCTTTCGGAGGAATAATTTCTCAAAACCATTTTCATAGTTAACTACTACTATATCAAAGTCATGAGAGTACTAATATACATTATTTAATTACAAAATATATAAGAAATAAGACGTCATTTTCAACACTAAGTTCAAAAGTGGTAATTATTATTTGCAGTGACGACAGCTAAGAGTCTATAAGACCCACTATAGAAATGAAGAATATAGATTATTTTATTTAGAAAATCACACTAATTTATTGTGTATAATACTTATTTTAATATTAAACAACTAAAATAATAATAACTTTGACCCATCCTATAGTACTCATAGTTATAGATATTTTCAACTTGTTGTGTACTCTGTTTTATAATGACTGTTGACTTGTTAACAGATGTTTTTATACAAAGTGTATCAGACTTTAGAGTATGTTTAATTTATTCTAAATACTGCTTACCACCCGTGTTTACTTATTATTGCAATAACATAATTTCATTAAAATATTGACTTAAAAACTAAATTGAGAATAGAAATCTTTTAAAACAACAAATCTAAATACCTGTAAAACACTGAAATAATATCAAGTAACAAATTAAAAATACTCGAATACATTTGTTCACATAAAAGAAGTTTTCTAACAAAACATAAAACAAACAAAGTAGGGAATTCAACAACTATCACACTTGCATTAAATATAATCACAACAAACGTCGACAACCACTATTGAAATTCCTTATATAGATCGAAACATATGGTTTTGCTATATACATGTGTTGTCTATCTATAAACCAAGACATGGACGTACCAACATTGGTTGTAAAAATCTTCCGAAAACACCAATTCCAACATCTTTACAACAAAATTGTTGGTAAATGATTTTTCTTTGATTGTAAGAATCTTTAAGAAGACTTCTTGAAACGAATTTGATCAACATATCATTATGCATCTGAGATTGAAAAAAGACTGTTCAAATTCCCTCATTTTAAATAGAGTAAAAAAAACAACTGTTAAGATTTCCTATTTTATATATATTGAAACAAAATAGGAACAAAAAAATAAGACAATAAGTATTTTTATAATTGGCAATTTTTGTAAGGATTATATTAATCATTAAATTGCATACTCTATTTTACAACGTATGTTGACTTATCAATAGATGTGCTCACAGAAACTCTGTAATGGGAAACTAATTATAATTTATGTACTGTTTTACAACATCTGTTAACTCGTAAAACAACTGTTCTCAAGCAACTGCCATCCATTAAGAAATTTCCAATAATACTTGACCATATGAAACAGAACATTAAAACAGCTGTTGACTTATGAACATATGTTCACATGCAACTTTTGGACAAGTCAGCATCACTTTTGATACCTCACCTACAATTTTTAATTCATAAAACCCCTCTTATTCGATATTTCCACTAACTTATTCTATTTAAACACAAAGAAAAGCGCTTCACTATCAATTACGACCTAAATCCATTCGACTACGAAATTTTAAATTTCCTATCTTATTCGATTTCTAATTTGAATTCAATTGGTTTGTTTCAATCATTGGTATGGATCTTCAATTGAAAACCCCTCATAACTATCTACCATATCTGGTTAAAACACAACATAACCATCAATTTCACTCTATAATCGATATGCTCTGCAAATTGAAATACCTACCAATCCTCACCGCTGATGATCCAATATATGTGGATACTCTGAAAGAATTCTGGAAAAAAGCCGAGTGCAGGGAGAAAGAGAAAAGCCATATGCAGTTGTCTCCAAGATTGGAAATACAGATATCGAGATAAAACCATAATTCATTTGCAACACATTGTCCCTGAACGATTTGCAAGGTAATATTTCTTTTCAGAAAAATGAAGTTCAGACAGAGTTAATGGAGAGAGGGTATGAAGGTCAATTGACTGCATCCACAATGTTTAAACCAAATTTTCCCCAACCAATGAAGTTTTTTTTTTCATACACTTCTTATATGTCTGTCTGCAAAAACAACATCATTTAATGAGATACCATTGAAAACACAGTATCTTGGATATGCAATTTTAACGCACAAGGATTTCAACTTGTCTCAGACAGTATTTACTAATTTAGTATCTAATGTAAAGGCTATAAAATCTGGATCTCGTAATGCTTTTTTACTATATCCATGATTGTTGAGTTTTATGAATGGAACCTCTTCTGAATTGACTTTTCAGTAAAAATTAGGAAAGTGTGTCATACCAAGCTCTTGGAGCTTGTTTTAGCCCATATAGAGCCTTGTCTAGTTTGTATACCTAATCAGGATGAGAAATCCTCAAACCCTTGTGGTTGACAAACATAAACTTTCTCTTTTATTTTTCCATATAAAAATGCACTTTTAACATCAATTTGAAAAACTTTTATTTTGTTGGAAATTGCATAAGCCAAAAACCCCGAGGGCTTCAAGCCTTGCTACTATTGTAAAGGTATCAATTCCGTCTGAGATGCAAGAACTGTCAAACCAACTGCAAGAATTGCTTGACAAAGGATTCATTCGACCCAGCTCTTCACCCTGGGGGCCCCAGTGTTTGTTCATCAAGAAGAAGGATGGATCGTTTCGCATGTGTATCGACTACAGAGAGTTGAACAAGCTTACGGTGAAGAACCTTACCCTCTTCCTAGAATAGATGACTTGTTCGACCAGTTGCAAGTTCCAGTTTCTACTCGAAGATCGATCTGAGGTCAGGCTATCAGCAGTTGCGTATTCATGAAGAGGACATTCCCAATACCGCTTTCAGGACGCGGTATGGCCATTATGAGTTTCTGGTTATGCCGTTCGGGTTGACAAATGCACCAACAGTGATCATGGATCTGATGAACATGGTATGTAAAACCCAAGAGGTGATTCTGAATCTACTGAATGAGGAGAAACTGTACGCCAAGTTATCCAAATGCGAATTCTGGGTTCGTGAAGTTCATTTCCTCGATCATGTAGTGAACGAGAAGGGTATACATGTTGATCTAGCCAAGGTAGAGTCAAAGATTGTCCTAGAACCAGTACCCCAACCGAAGTTCGACAATTCCTAGGGCTAACTGGCTATTATCGATGATTCATTGAGAATTTTTCAAAGATAGCCCAGTCCTTAACACTCTTGATCCAGAAAGACAAGAAATTCGAATGGGAGATCAGCAAGAATCAGCTTTTCAGCTTTTGAATCTCAAGCTATGCAGCGCCAATTCTCTCACCGTCCGAGGGACGAAAGAGTTTGTAGTCTATTTCGATGCATCTCACCAAGGTCTCGGTTGTGTCTTGATTCAGAGAGACATGGTCATTGCCTATGCCTCTCGTCAACGCAAGGTGCATGAACGGAACTACACAACCCATGATTTGGAATTGGGTGCAGTAGTGTTCATGCTTAAGATTTGGAGTCACTACCTCTATGGGACTAAGTGTTACCATCTTTACTCATCATAAGAGCCTACAACATATCTTTGACCAGAAGGATCTGAACATGCGTCAGAGATGATGGATTGAGCTGCTCAATGATTACGACAGTGATATTAAGTACCATACAGGGAAGGAAAATGTTGTAGCAAACGCATTAAGCCGAAAGGAATGTGTCAAGACGTTGCGTGTTCGCGCGTTAGGTTATGATTAGGGATGGTGGTAGTTTGGGGGGGGGTGGTTGTGGGAATACGATGAATGATTGTGGTGAGGTGTTGAGGATGTAGGGTGATGCTGAGTCGTTGGTGTTGACCGGTGGCTTAGTGTCAGAGTTTCATATTCGGGGTGATAAAGGGGTTTTGTGTTTTTCCGGTTTGGGGTGATAGATGGTTGAGGTTGCTGGTGGTGGGTAGATGATGGTCTTTGGTGCTGTAGGTTGATAGTGGTGTGTGGATGATGACTATGTTAGGTAAAACAAGTATCTGTGTTATGATTGGTGGGTGTGATGGTTAGGCTTTTAGAGGGGGCGGTTATGGGTTGGGGCGGTGGTGAGGACTATAGAGTGGTGACAAAGGTGAACACTGGTGGTCTTGGGGAGGGTACTGTTATGTGTTTCTTCTGGTGGTTGGTGGTGATGGTGGAAACTACTATTGCATGGTGGCGTAGGTTGATATTGGTAATATGTGCTTATCTTATACTTATCGGTGCACGGAAAGGCCACGACCACCATCGTTTACCACTATTGTCAATGCAATCGGTGCTAGCATTTCTAACGCCATGGACAAGGGTGACATGAAGATGTATTTATGTTTACGTTGATGGTGGTTGTTTGTGGTCAGTATTAGACGGTGGTGAGCGTGGTCGATCGATGTATCATTTTGTTTATATGGTTGGTCATGTGAGGTTCTTGGGATGTGGCAGAATGCCGCCTTCGCCATCCTTCCATTCGGCTGCTAGTGGATGGTGGCATGATCTTTGTTTCTGTTCAAAGGTTTCTCTTATTGTACGATTTATATTTTTGTGTTTTGATGTTTAGGTATGGTGGTGTACAGGTGTGGCTAAGATAGATAAGGGGGGTGGCCTGTTGGCGGTGGATGGTAGTGATGTTGTTGCCTATCAATTAAATTTTCATGTTGTACATGGTTAGAAACATGTTTGGAAAGGTGTTAGTGTCGAGGTGTATATTTTAGTTTTATTTAATACATAGTAGAATTGCCCGTTAAGGTTCTAACCTGAGGCTTTTAAATCCTCTGTAACCAGATTCGGTCTTAGTGTGCAATAGATAAAAAAGATGTTGACAGAAAGCATTCTATCAAAATCTTTTCTAATCACATGTACACCAAAAATTTTTATGTTTGTTGATGGCTGATGATGGTCGTTAACCTAGGTTGCTAGGCTGTCTTGGTTAGTTTACAAGAATTGATTTGTTGTTGAGGTTGCTAGGCTGTCTTGGTTGGTTGCAAGAATTGATATGCGCTGTCATGATGACTCATTTAATCGATGATCGAATTTCTTTGCCTGCATGATGAGTTAGATAGTTAGATAAATTTATCGATTATTGGAGGGACTGCTTGGCAAGGATTGTGGATGGTAGTTTTGAACTATAACCCTCCTTACAAGCATAGATATCAGAAACTCTGAGCCGCTCAAAGGTATTAAAATCGTTGTTTCATGGAAAATAAAAGCATTTTATTTTATTGTGCTGTACTATACTGTGTTGTACTGTACTGTACGATGTTGTGCTGTGCAGTGCTGTGCTATGCTGTGCTGTACTGTGCTATACTGTACTCTACTGTATTGTACTATACTATATTATACTATAATATACAGTACTATACTATACTATGTTATACTATGCTATACTATGCAATACTATGCTATACTATACTATGCTATACTATACTATGCTATTCTATGCTATACTATGCTATACTATGCTATACTATGCTATACTATACTATATAGCATGTACGAATTAAGACAGAAGACGAAACGTGCGATTGTAATTGTGTAATTTAATGTGTTATTGGGGTATGTGTGTCTTCTTGTGGGCATTGAAGGTGTCATTTTGTGTGAACCCATACTAGTACAACACTGCTCTCTTTCTTTATAGGATTGGAAAGGCCATGGTGGTAATGGTGGTCACAGTTGAGTGTGTAATGGTGGTTACAGTTTGTACGGGCTTAGGGGTGTGATGGTCATGTAACATTCATGTGGCATTGATGTGTTGTTTTTAGTAGTAAAAAATATATTTCATTGGTTTAAAAATCGAAATCTTTTGACCAACGAAAACGGGAAGCTTTTACTAAAAGCCTGTCTAGTTTTAAATTTATAAGAAATGGTAAATGCTTTGTTTAACTACCTTCACAATAGGAAAGTGTACCTATTATGTATAGTATAGTATTTTATTTAAGTACGGAGTATCAAACCTAAACACACGACTTTCATTACTCAATTTCAAGTTGCTAAATAAAAGTTCTAAGAGTGAGAAAAAACATAAGCAGCCTAGAGAGTGATTAACATCCAAACAAAAGTGTTGCTTTAGGATCGACTTCATTCGGTATCACGAATAATAAATAGTTCGTTTAGTGATGTGTTTATAAATCATGCCTTCCCTTATAACTTATAAACGATTTTTGTTGTCGAGGTTATTTTGAAGGTCTCCCGACCTGGTGAGCTCACTTCTCAACTATGAAAGATTTATTACCCATAAATGCGGTACCTCACCTATGCAAAACACATTGTCCAAAAGATGCGATATCGACATCCAACTACCAGTTTTCTTTTATAAATAACTTGTTAAAAGATGTAACAATTAACAAGCCATCACTGACATGGAAAAGGCCCCGTCTCCTTCCGACTCCCCTAATTTTTCATAAATTAATTAATTTACCAAAAGCTGACTGACCTTTATTAATTGTGCGACAATATAATAATAGGAATATATAAAGACCGTTTGTTCGTACGTGGGTTTCCTTGGTTCATGCCAAAGTTAGCACATAAACCATGTAACTAAGTCGCAAAACCAAAGCTTGTCTTAACACCAAGATCAAGTATATAGACCGCACTGACCTTGAATGATGTTTGATAGAAGAGGATTAACCATAAAGTGTGTGTGTTTTCTCCACAATGAGGTAATCACTACACGTGAATTAATGGTTAGCTACCAGTGTGTGGGTTTTTACACGCCACGGGTACACTCATAAGTCCCTCTACTTTCTTTTAAAAACATCCACAAGATCAAAGACTAAGTTGATTGATTAATTATTCATCAAAAAAAAAAAAAAAGAAAGGTAGATGGAATGATCAAGAATATTAAACACTGTAGATCATACCGATTTCATCTTCACCGTAACAACACTCTAGTAATTTAGCCAAGAATGGTATTACAGCAAGATCACAAATGTTGATTTTACAAGAAATCATGGTGATGGTTGGATAGAGATTTCTAGGGGTGTTGTGGGACTTTAGGATTTATCTCGCTAGTAGACTACTATAAGTGTTTATGGAGTGATCCAAAGCTCCAAAGGTCACTCAAAAACCTTAGATGGATAGCTTGGGGCCTAGATAGCCCCCTGGTGGGAGACAGAAGTGATTTTATCAGTAGAATGTGATAGAATGAGATGCAAAATAAGATGTGCATGCCTCTATTTTATAGTTGTCTCGCAGGGTATGCACGCCTGAGCGCACGCGTGCACACGCCCACGCAAAACATCCGGGTACAGTCTGTTGGTACCGGAAGTCCTTTCCTGCACAACTTGTCAGTGGCAGTTAGGGCACACACTCGTGCATCTTACATGCACGCCTGTGCACATCCACATGGCATAACTACTTGTCATTCCTGGTCGGATTATGGAACCTTTGGTGATTTCTTTAGGTGGCGCACAACCGTGCATATGAGGTGCATGCCCATGCAGTGCATGTTGATTCCTCTTTTTCCGTAGAATGGGAATAGTTGAATTTGACCAAGGGTTAGTGGACGGCTGATGCGCGGTCGTGCAAGATCTGTTGCTGCTCTTAAATTCTTATTTTTTTGTGTTTTTCTTTTCCTCCTTTTGCTTCTTAGCCCCAAAACCCGCAATTATCAAATATGTAGTATTTAGGTGATGATTTAGAATGATAAAAGCATGATTATGGTACAAAAATGATGGTAAATGCACATGTAAACCACATTAGGCATGCAATGGTTTGACGCCTCATAATTTAAATCCATGATTTAATTGTTTGGCCTAGTTATGCTGAATTTAAAATATTTCCCGATTATTGGTGGGAATAGCGTGGCAAGGATGCGGACGGTGGGTTTCCACCTGCAACCCTCCTTGCAACTATGGATTTTAAGAGCTCAGAGCCGTTAATAGATTTTAAAACTGATCTTTCCTGGGAAATATCAAAACTAAGGATGATGTTCATTCGCTTTGGTGGCGCATGTTCGAATCATTTGCATCCCATTTTTTGATTTAGTATCGCCCACACCCTTCTCTTGTTTGGGCACGTGGCCTCCACTTTATGACGCATGGCTCATATTTGATATATAATTTTCATTTTTGTATACTTTTTCCCTCCATTTTGTTTCCATCTAGCACTTCTCACACATTTCAAAGGTAAGTTAGTCTCTCTTCTTGTCCAATTCATTTTATTTTTGTCATCCGATTTGTTGGCATTCGTTTTCTGGATGCTTAATATCTGTGCTCGAGTTATTGTCTTTGGTGCTCACTATGTTCATGGTATTTTTTTGTAAATATTTTTTTTGCTTTTAATATTATTTTTATGGTTGTGTTGTTAAATTCTACACATTATAAAACTTTTTACTTTATATTGTGAAATCTCACTTGTCTCAATTCCCTCTACGACTTGTATTTTGTAATTTTAAATGAACTATATGAGTTGATTACAACCCTATAATTCGAAGTGTCAATTGAGCATCAAAGATAATTAGATCAATAAAGTCTTAGCAGAAGTAAGTATTTAAATAATTCTCTAGGATGGTCCCTCACCGGTACTCCATTCCGGTGGCTATTCAAGGGAGAATTACCAAGCTTTTTGTTGTCACAAATCTTCCTGAAAAGTGTAGTGGGAATGATCTGTCGGTTTTATCCGACACTATGGAGAAATTTTCGACCTATACATCGCGAGAAAACGTGATAAGGCAGGCAATAGGTTTGG